>JAECUM010036388.1:0-35667 GCA_016617855.1 Megalonaias nervosa
ACACACACACACACACACACACACACACACACACACACACACACACACACACACACACACACACACACACACACGTTGAATACTGACATCCATCCGCATCCGGTTCAAAAGTGACCCCTATACAATTTGTTTGAAATGTAATGTAGCTGTGTCATTGTGGACGTTTTGCCTTTTTGATCCTTTTATTAGCTTTCTAGGCCAGATCCTCTACCCCCTCTCCCCGACCTTTGTCCACAAACTAAACAAGCTATGCAACCCATGGATTATTAGCATTAATAATTCATGAATGTGAATTGGCCCAAACAAGAGTCATACAGTGACCAGCAAGCTTCCATTGTCACTATTGCGGTAGACGTTGTACTCGACTTTTACTGACTGTAAATCCACAAGGTTATTTATCTGTGCTCAGAGTTGTAGGCGATTGTCCACATCCGCCAACACTATCTCGAATTCGGCGTAGCTAATTATTTTATTCTCAGTTGATAGCGAATACAGTTTACTGATCGTGTTGAGACTAATTTGTGCTGCTGCAAACAGTTCTGAATAAATACGTATTCATGAAAGTAATCGTATCGAAATTAAATTGCTAGCCCCATCAGTTACACCGAATACTATCGATATAGCCCAGACAATAATTCCGATTGGTGCACCTATGATGGTTGTTGTGGTTGCAATTCCAGCCACACCAAGACCAACAGTTTTTGCTGCGGCAAGCCCACAAATAGCATCTACAACCAAACACGGGTGCGTTTGTATTTCACAATCAACGCAGTTCACTTGATGATTTTATCTCGCAGCTGTTGCTCCGCATCGATATTTTTTCAAGTCGGTAACACTGAGTCTCCAACAAAATTCTTCTATTAACAATAGAATCGCGTGGTACAATTGTACGACTGGCAGACCATGTCTGAACTCATCATGTCCAGATGTAATACGCACACGCACTTCTAACCAATTACCCGTTTTTAATTGTACAACTGCCATACAATTATCAAACAGCTCTGTCTTAAGAACATTTATTTTTTCAACAATTCTAAATTATGCAGGTCTATCGCAATTTTTATTTAAAAGTATATTGGTTGCACCTGTGCCTGGTGTATTGAACGGTCGTTCTCGTCGCTGCCTAATAACTGTTACACAGATAATTGCGTCCTTGCTGAATAAAAGTCGAGATATTTTTGTCTCAACTGAGTCAATTTTGTTTTAATTTATTCAGTGGAAAAGGTAACCAGGGTGAATTCAGCGGTGAATTCCACTTTGTCATTATAGAAATAATCTCTTTATGTTTTCGCACCTGGTGATCCGGCAACTATTGAGTGTTTTCAAGTGTTAATGCTATAACATAAGTTGACCTCGAGTTAATAATGGTATATCAGGGTAGTTCCAACGACCAGTTTCTTTTTGACCCTTCACAAATTATATGTCAGCTTATGCGAGGGTTTGGTAACATCACTATGGCGCAGACGCTTATCGACAAATGGAATGAAATTACTTTCGATGTTAGTTTCAGCTGTCAGTTGGTCCAACACCCCGTCTGTAAATTCTGCAACACCATTACTACGGTCAGAATCCGTTACTTATATGTAATGATAAATCTGATCTTAAATACAAACACCAAAGACGGCTAAGTACCCTACAGGATAAATGTCGAGTCCCTCGAAACGAATTTCATCTCCAGCAACTAATGATGTTCATACTGCAGATGTGTAACATTCCTTAAATGACATTAGCGGTATAGAACCATGATGCTGAGTATCATTTATCAGCATTTCCAACTGACCCCATGAATCTTTAGTTCCGGTCATTAAATCAATTATGAACTGGACTCGCACACCTTTAAGATGTGACGCTTAGGTCTATCATAACCATCTGCATCAGAACTGATGTCGAACATTTATGAAGTCTACATCTTCAATTGGTTTCTCTCCTTCTTTGATTAATAGTCCTTGAATTTGCTCCAAAAGTTTCTATACATGGTGGTGGTGGCACGTCATCGATTTGTTTATTGACGTATTGCTTTCTTGATGCATTAATATACTCCTTAATAAATGCAACCGAGTTTCTGGTTCTGCCGTTTTCAGTAATCTCTTGTTTTGAATACCTACTCGTGGTCGCCAGCCTCTCTGCTGCTGTAAATTAAATCATTATTATATCAATAATGATTGGAGAACTACACTCAGCTAGACTAGCTCGAGAGCGACTAGAGGTAATTAAGAAATATCATCCCGTCCGTGATTCTGTCAAGCAACAACTACAAGCACGTTAGGAGTCTCAGGTGGAATTTGCAGAAGTTGCAGAACAGTTATTTAAACCAATTGTCGAACCAACCAAGAAAATTGTTACAGCAACAGAGGCAACACTAAAAGCTCTTGAGACATTGCCTGAGCGTCTTCAGCCTCCTCAACCACCACCCTGGCAACCTCCTCAAACACAACCTAAACCACCAAAAGCCAAAACTAAGATAATAGATAAATTTACGCCTGAAGGTATTGCCGATATCCGTGACCCAAACCAAATAATTCAAATTGCCTCGTATGGATATCACCAAAGAGAAAAATATGTAAAACCCGAACATACTGGTACTCTGAAATATAACGATTGGATCAGGGATGTATATCGTATTTATGCTGATATTCCGTAAATCAGACATGAGGAAGATATCAATCAATTTAATAATTTTTATCCAGGCAGTAAATGAGTATACTAAACGAGCAATACAGGAAAGGAAACAAAGAGAGGAAGAAATGAAGCAGTAACTGGAAAAAGCAAGAACAGAAAGGAAGGCTTCAAAAACAGGTAAGAAAAGAACAGTGGAAACAACAAGTAAGGAAGAAGAATGGTATGATACAAGTTCTGGCCCCGGTGCAACTGGAAGTGGTCTGAGCAATTGGGCCACTCAAGGAAGTGGTCTTATTACTCCATGTCCCAATAATGTCCTTGCCGACGTGGACAGATTAGAAATCCTCATTGGAGGAAAACGAGCCGGCAATAATTCCCCAGAAATCATCAATGAGATAACATCAGTAGTAATAGGGAATACTATACGGACAATGGGAATTAGCATTACGGGACCCTACTTGGTACTATACGGACAAGATGTATACGGACAAATGGCACACCCTGGGACGATATACGGACAATGGGAATTTTGTATAGCGACAATAGGAATGGAACAGGTAGGGTGACGTCACGGTACTGGACACTTGCAACAATGTGGCAAGTACCGTGACGTCATCCCACCTGTTCCATTCCTATTGTCCCTATACAAAGTTTTATGCATTCGCGTTCGCTTCTGTGGATAGTATAGTGTGTGTTTTATGCATTCGCGTTCGTTTCCATTGATTGATGAATATCAATCTATCATACCCAAATTATGCAACACATATATAGGCAAGAAAGAATACATATCTTTTCGAGGCATATGAAAGTGGCCCTGAAAAGGGCCTTTGGGTTCTTCTTCTTCTATTTTCTCCACTTCTTCAACCAGTTCCTCACTTTTTCAATGATTCCTTTCTTCTTCTTTTCATCCTCTGGAATCCAGTCAGGATGTCCCATGGCTATAAATTTTTCTTGCACCTTCATCCAGTTTTTGTTAAGTCTTTCAAACTCTTCTTTTCTCTTTCTGTTTTCCTTCTCCTTTCTCTCTTTTGTCCAGGTGTCTTTGATTTTCTTTACCTCTTCTTTCATCACTTTTCTCATCATGTCTTCAGATTTCCTTAATTGTTGTAAGTCCCACTGGACAAAAGACCACTCTGTCCAATTAAATATATCTTGCAAGAAGCTCCTCACTTGGATGACATGATCAAGGGCTTCCTTCAATGTCCCCACTCTCACATACTTAGGCTGGATAAAGCCTCCTAATTTCTCCACCTCCTCTTATATCATACCTTGCACCAGATCCCTGGCTACTTTGAGGCTAGTGACTTGACTGACCACAAAGTCTTTCGTAACTGGATATTTCCATTCTTTTTCAAGTCTTTCCACCACGTAGGCTGCATCAATCATCCAGTACCAACTGTCTTTCAATTCGTTAAACAAATTCATTTTTTTGAAGGTGTTGAATAGTCAACGCGGGTAGCCAGACTGAACTGAACTGAACTGAAAGAATTATAGTCGCATATGAAACTAAGTTCTTTCGCAACTTGTTAATTCCCTATGTCGGGATATTTAATTGGTCGGGGTTGTAGGAATGGTGCCACTACAAACCCCGCTTTAATGCGCAAAGTCGCGCTTTTCACTTGACTGGCCGAGGAAAAGGAGGAAAGGGGCACCGGAAAAGGCCGCAAACGCCACAGCAACGGTCGTCGTCCACGCCCCAAAACGCCAGTCCGCATTTATTTGTCAAATTCCATCCAGTTAGATTAGTGGACATTCCCTATTACCAGTATTGTGTAAGCCACCTGTGCAATTAATCAAATAAAATAAGTTATTCAAAATTTTCATCATTAATTAATTGTAATTCATAGCTGGAATTTAGTGTACAAAGTGTACATAATAATTTTCTAAATAAAAAATTACCAATCAGTTAAGTCAAGTGACTCTGTTTTTTAGTATCTCGCATAGTTTATAACAGGCAAAATTTTGATGGTGGAATCAAAGGGTCGAATTCGATTACAAAATAGAGATATTATCAAAAAGGTTTTCAAGCCAAAATGAAAACCTCATGTTATCAGGCAAAATTGGAAGCCGTGTTTATCTTTTCTGTCTCTCGGCTTCCATGGTATGCAGGCTCGCTCGGAATGCAGTCTATCCCGGCAGTCGACGGCTTTCCAACTCCGTACCAGATTTGTTTTGGTGTCTGCTCCACTGGTCTTATGGCTCCCTTTAGTTGTAAGAGTCCAGTCTAGCGAAGTAGCCTTCCATAAACTCTCTATGCACTCCGGTTGGATGCTCTATCGTTTCGTCGGAACTGTCTGTGTGGTGTTCTGTGGGTTGTTGTCCACTTAATCCTTTTCTGTATCAGCAGCTGTATCAGTGTAGTAAAGCTCAGCTTAGCAGTCTCAGGGATCTACTTCTATGGCCATTTTGTTTTCTTGTGTTGTTCTATGGTCTTTTGTTTGTAGTCCCTTGCTCCCGTCGTTTCCGGCTGGCGCCCCTTTCACCGGGCTCCTGTTACACCGATCCTGCCTGCTCTGTGTCTTCTGCCTGACTTCTGCCAGACTGACTGACTGAAGGATTAAAGTCGCCTGTGCACGATGTGCTTTTGCGACTGGTTATAGCCCCGGACTGGACATTTTGCCCCGGGTTGAGCTATTCAGTCTGTTGGAGATGTGAGCATGGTACCATCACAGCCTCCGGCAACGAGGATAGGCGGAAAGGATCCCAGAAGGTAGCAGCACCAAACGACATAGCAACACCCCGGAGACAACCCCCGGGGGCACCCATGAACCCGCAACCACGCGCCCCGGCCGAACGCCAAAGCCGGGCTTTCTGTCAAATCTAGTCCAGTTTTCCTAGTGGACAGCCCTATACCAATGATGTGTAAGCCACCTGTACAATTGTTCAAGCGTTTCCGGTAGTGAATTTAGAATAATTTGATGAATTGGAATTTTGTGTACTTGGTGTACTTGTGCGTTCGCGGAAAAAGTTTT
This sequence comes from Megalonaias nervosa, assembly GCA_016617855.1. Taxonomy (NCBI): domain Eukaryota; kingdom Metazoa; phylum Mollusca; class Bivalvia; order Unionida; family Unionidae; genus Megalonaias; species Megalonaias nervosa. The sequence continues at coordinate 5,592 of JAECUM010036388.1, forward strand.
CCAATTGTGTGGGGCGTTAGCCATCCCATTATCATTATTTGTGCTCAGGCTTTTTGGTGGTTTTTATTTTAGACGGTGGAGCCAAAGGATCAAGTTTGCCTTGTTTTTGGTCTTCATATGCCAAACAGAAGACCCTTGGTTTTTTAAAAAGGGAAAGGGGCTCTCTCTCCTCAACTCCCACAATTTTTCCTCGTGTACGGGTTCTTGGTGGGAAATCTGTTTAGTCGGCCTTGGCTTGCCGCTATCAGGATCCCACCCGGGTCTATGCTAGTATGTTTTCCCTAGCACCCGTTTTATGCCCGTTTTCGCTTGTCTTGTGGATAAGTGTGAGGAGAGGGATGTTTGTCCATTTCGAGTGGGGACTACAATAGCTCCTTCTTTCGAGGAGGAATTGTACTTCGATCTGGTTAGGTTTCGCTTGTTCGGATCGCTTTTGTGGGGAAGGGGGCTTGTGGAGCAGCAAGTAGGGCTTCCTGGACTGCTCCTTGCTTTGATATTACCGCACTGCTTGTCCGAAAGAGAAAAAAAATAAAAATAAAATAAAAAAATTAATTTAAAAAATGCCGGGACCTTAGTGGGAAATCTTCACTCAGCACTGGCTTGACGATATCAGGATCCCACCCAGGTATTTGCTAGTCTATTCTCCCTAGCACCTGTTTTATGGTCCCAGCATCCTTTGATTTGTAGCGGGTAGTGCTTCCCGGTTACATAACCTCTTTGCTTGTCCGAGAAAAAAAAAAAAGAAGAAGAAGAAGAAGAGGCAAATCTTCTTTCCTTCATTTCTTCTTTCCTCTGTATTCGTCTTTTTCTTCCTTTCCTTGGATCCTTTCTTTTCTGCAGTCTCCTCTTTTGTTATTGTCCGTCAGGCTATTGTTCTAATGTCTTTAGTATTGAGGTCTTATGTAGCAATTAAATAGTAATGTTGATATGTTATACTTATGTGAGTTATTGTCTTATTTTTGATGGATTGGAATGGTTAGGGATTGAAATGTTTAAGTGGTTTGGTTTAACTAAGTGGGTGGTTGTGACTTTTGTAAGGTTCAATTTGATTGGTTGTTGGTCTGGTTAGTTTCAACCCCTCTGCTTGATATTTCATCTAGTGTTGCAAATTTGGAGGATTGAAACATAAGGGATTGAAATGTTTCAATTGTTCGGGTTTATCAGGGAGGGAGATGTTGCGTTTGTAAGGTCGATTTTGATTGGTTGTTGGACTGGTGAGTTTCAATCCTTTTTCTGTGCACCGTTTGTTGGTAATAAAATATTCTGTTTCACATTGTTATGTGATTGAAATTTGTGGTTTTATTTATCGAAGTTAATTCTTAATAGTTTTTATTGTTATAAACTTGAGTACAGTTGTAATAGTATAGCATTACAAGGTCGAGTCAAAGTGTGAAATTTAATAGATTATTCCTATAATTGTAGTTAAATGTTCTTGGATTTGTGGTTTTATTTAGTGAAGTTAATTCTTACTAGTTATTATTGTTATAGGTTTGAGTTCAGTTGTAATGCTATAATAATACCAGGTAGATTTAAATTGTGGAATTTAGTAGATTATTCCTATAATGGTAGTTAAATGTTATTGGAATAAATGTTTTCTTTACCTTGAGCAGTGATGGTAAAGCGTGGTCTGTTCAGGTGAATTCACTGTCTACGGTCAGTGGTCAGCGGTCAGTTTTCCTTTGTTCCTTTGTTGTCGGGGGAGATTCCCTGCTGCTGCAGCTGTGCACTTGTGGTGTTGGTTGTTAATTTCGGCTGGATATCTCGATTTCGGCTGAAAATTTCTCCCGAGTCCTGTGTGTTTATCACTTTTCTTCTGTTTTGTCGTATTTCGCATCTCCCTTGAAGTAAAAATTTGTTGTTTTGTGTGAATTTCTGGTAGTACCTCGGCAGCGGCGTGGCTCACGTCCGACCTCTGTGGCGTCCTCGTGGAGAGAGAGTGATGAAAGATAATGTGATCTGCCAGACTGACGAGCGCTCTGCTTTATATCCGTGGAGCACGGACGTGAAGGAAAACATCCCTTACACTCAATTTACATCTACTATCCACACAAACGAACGCAAATGCATAAAACCCACACACTATCCTATCCACACAAACGGGAAGAGAAGAAAAAAACCCACACACACCATATCTACTATCCACACAAACGGACGCGAACGCATAAAATACACCATACCTACTATCCACACAAACGGACGCAAATACATAAAACACGCCACATATACTATCCACACAAACGGACGAGAACGCAAACAAAACACACCATACCTGTCATCCACACAAACGAAGGCGAATGCATCAAACACACCATACCTACTATCCACACAAACGAACGCGTAAACATCAAACACACACACACACACACACCCTATACTATCCACACAAACATACGCTAACGCAAAACACACATATACACACATCAGTAAAGGAGTGAGTGTTTATAGTCACACTACTCGACATTTACACAAATTGGCAAATTGAATAGTGTCTCTTTTCGTGAGATCTGGTTAGCGCTGAGAAGGGCTGTTTTTAGAACTTCAGATGCACCTGGCTAATAGTTACACCTCCCAGATCTGGCGCCACAGACACATCTCCTGCTCCAATCATTTACCCAATTCACAAATTGGGAGCGCAGAAGCCACTTGAGTCGCTTCAGAACCCCAATCTTCAGTTTCTGGGATTCTGAAGACTTCCCTCTGTCTTCCATACCAGAGTCGAGGATGTTGTTGTTGTTGTTGTGGCTGTGGCTGTGGCTGTGATTGATGTGGCGGTACTGGTTATGAAGGTGTACTGATCATTGGCTTCACTTCACACACAGGTCTCATTATGAGGTGAGGCAGGATCCATCTCTTCATTTCCTTCTCCTCTTCTTTCTTCTTCTTCTTCTCTTCCTCTTATATCCTTGCTTCCTCCGCTACGGTCTCCATAGCCAGTTCGTCTGGCAGCCGCCTGGCATACTCCAGGTGCATCTGAAGTTCCAGTAACTTTGCAATTCTGTTACTCATTTTCAATGTTGACGAGTCAACGATGGGTAGCCAGACTGACGATAGCGGCACTTTATATACCTGAAGCACGGACGTGAAGGTAAACATCCCCTGACACCAAAACTTACCATCACATCAGACGCGTGGACATAAAAAACACACTCACGTTGACATTTTTACATCCAAACACAGACATGCACGATTCAACAAGACAGAGAAACGATCTGTGGATTTTTTTTTTTTACTGACAAAAGAAACGAAGTGCTTATAGACACACTTCTATCTTTATTTTAACATACAAACACACAAATTTTTTTTGGCAACTGAATTAGTATGTCTTTTCGAGAGTATTGGGATAGCCCTGTTTTTGTTGACGGGGAGTGATGGCAATCTTTTTTACTATCAAAGATTGCGTCCCCGTCTGGAGGCAGGCTTTCCTATACGATACTGCCTGCTTCTACGGAAAGAGAAGGAGAACTCTTTGGTGTCCACACGACAGTCAACAAAACCACTGTCTCGTTCTTGCTGCTGCTGCTGTTGTTGCTGTTCTCTCTGCTTCTGAAGTCTGTACTTCTCTGTCCATTCTTGTTCTTTCTTGATTTCCTCTCTGAAGACCTCTTCTACCAGGTCTTGGGCTATTGCTAACATCCTGACATTCTCTATCTCTTCAGGCTTCGGTATCAGGTTTAGCCTAACACGATGTAAATTCACGTAAGCTTCGTTCAGCTTGGCTAGTCTGGAAGGCATGTTCATAGGTAGACGAGTCAACCATGGATGGCCAGGCTGGAGACCGACCCGCCTTATATGGTTCAAACGCGGACGCGATAGAAAACATCCCTCCTAAGGTTTTGTTGGGTAGAAACGTTATGATAGCTAATGTCATGGTGAGGGATAGAGAGAAAGTCAAAGAGTATTTGTAATAATAAAGTGTTTTTGAAAACAAACGACAGACACATTTTGTTTTAAAACACAACTTTTTATTCAACAAACAATTAACTACTAACAATTAACAATAATATTAAACAAACTATTTTTGACAAGGGTGGCAACGTTGTGAAATCATGTGAGATTTTCACTGATGGAAGTCATGAAACCATTAATGTACACTACGTTTCCTAGCTAAAGACAAAAGATAGCCATAATGGTCACAATACCATCGATCTACTTTCTCGACGTTTCTAGAAGAGTTACGATCAAAATAAGGCACTAAATGTTCTGAAGAATATCCAAGACTGCGTTGATGAAGAAAACACACACAATATTGTCCATATACCATGGAATCTGTGCCTTGTAATTTGACATTATTGTATCGTGTCGTCTGGGCATTTCTTCTCATAAAGTCGGTGATGTCGTCTTCCAAAGGGGGTAATCCATACTAATCAAAATACTCCACACAATCCTCTTGAGGGAAGTAGACGGCGACCCAGTGAGTTCCTGGGAGATGACTGTCGTCCGTGTTGATGACATAAGCTTGAGGGTCTTGAGGTTTGCGATGAGGTAGTTCATCTTTAGCGCACACGACAGGATTCCAAGAAGCATTGTTCAAAAGGTAATAAATTTCCCAGGTATCCATTTTTTGTTTTGTTATTTTATTCACATGTAATGATAAGTCATCAATTCAATTCTGACTTTTTGTTTGAAAATCTCTGACAAGTAACCGTTTCTTCGCTTCGTCTCTCTACTTTGGGATAAGAGAGCTTCGATGCGATAGATCTCTTTAACAGTCAGTGGAGGGCAGGAATGATCCCGCAAGCCTTTATACCACTCATGCAACACTGCTTCTTCCGAGATGAGACTCCAAGCGTCGTCCAGATACTCGTCCAAGTTTTCTTCTTGACTCATCATCAGACATTTATCATGTTGAATTTGACTGGGATGATCGTTTTGACATCCATAGCAATCTTTCTTGGTCAATTCCGTAATTGTTTCCGCCAGGTGTTTGGCAAAACAGGACACTAAATGTTGTTCTTGTTCTGGCCATACTGACGTGACCACTACGTCGTCTTCGTCTTTGTCTTGGGGTTCTGCTTTCACGGTATCCTCCCATTCCATTTCCAAAGATTCTCTACCTTTCAAAGAGGGATAAGTGTCTTCCATAGTTTCTAATAGTCTCGAATGACTTTCTCTCAAACTGTTGATTTCTATGGTATTATCGAATTCGGCATAGAAGATGACGTTCACCTTCTCGGCGAGAGCTTCTGCAAACTGAAGTTCCACACGCAGTTGACCGGATTTCATAGGGTGGAAATGTCCCTCGTCGCTGCCTTGGTCTGGAGTGAAATCAAAAGCCCACAAAGTGTAACCTCCGACATAATCTTCGTACGAAATACCTTGACTGGTGTTGGTTCCTAGTTGTCCGGTAGCTTCGTACAGGGACAAGTACGATCTCAAGTAATTCTTCTGGGCAAAGTTAGGTCCGATGGGTCTGGTACACAAGATCTTGCCATCGCGACTCACTTCGATCTTGGACACTCTGTAGTGCTTAAACTGGAAAGGATTTTGATCGTGGGCTCCGTTGAGGGCTGCATTACTGACGATGCCAACGATTAAACGTTTGGGTAACTGTCCTTGGAACAAATAATCTTCGATCTTGGATCGGAGTCCAGCAGCAATAGTGAACGTTTTCACTGCTACGTGTCGTATTGGATACTTGGCGGTCGTTCTGCTCAATGTGTGACTGATGTCGTCTCCCGCTTTAGGTAACACTTCTATGCGACGAACGTAAAGTCTGGCTTCTTGGATGATGGTTTTATGCTCGTTGGCATGAACCATCAAATGGAAAGCGACACTGCTGAGAATATCCACTCCGTTGAGCAAATACTTGTCTTGCAACCACATGTCCAAATGCAAACGATCCATCAGTTCTAAATTACGACCTTGAGGATTGTCATCTGCTGTCAGGGCTGTGTCGTTAAACGTGTCCTCACCTGCTATGTTAGGTTTCCATACCACGCAAGCATCCAGATGAGTGTTCTTGGCCTCTTTTCCGTACGTCAAGAGATTGTCTAGGTATGCTCGGTAAGGGTAAGTATCCATGCTACTGCTGACCAGCTTGTTATTCATGTACAAATCCACTTCGCTGAACAAGGAATGCATGAAATTGTTGACGGGAGCTACTCTGGCATCGGCACCCGGATTGGTGTTGTCCGTTTTGAACACTTTCAGTTTCAGATACAAGTAACTGCTATTCAGATCGATGTAATCTTCTGGTTGTCCTTTGATTTCAAACTCAGTAGGAGGTGAATCCGTCAAAGAGGAGACGGGAAGAAATTCGAACCATTGGGATTCTTGCATCGTCATCATGATGGATGGCATGGCAAAAAGATCCAGTTCCGACTCGGAACAAGCGCAAGACTCTCGGTGCATCATTTTCTTTTTTTCTTTTTTAATAATCAAAAACGTCTATGTCTCGGACGTATTTTCTTTTCTTAGTCTTTCTAGCTCTAGGGGTGTGAAGTCCTCTGAAGGGGTGTTTTCATCGTCTTTTTTCTGCCTTGTCCTTGCTGTAGCGTCAGGGAAGCAGGAATGCCTGACTCGGCATTGCCCAGGGCATTTATAGAAGTTTCTCGTCGGCCCAAAATGTATTTGCCTGTTTGAAGCAAGATATTTTTGACTGCTCTCAAGAAAGCTTCTTTAGGATTTTGTTTGTCAATGATGACATTTTGGAGAAATTCTTTACCTTCCGTCAACGCGGCATCTTTCAAGGCGTGCAATTCCCGTGTCACCATCGGTTTCAAAACGGGAGCAACCGAACACAGGATACATGACTGACAAGGGGTTAGAGTAATCGTTTTCGAAAATGGAGTTTCACTGTGACTTTCCCTTTGGTGAATGAAATATTTTGTCCCAGATCTCCTTTTATAATAATGTTGACAGTGTCGAAATACGACTTACTGACGGGTAAATAGTGAGGATGTACAAATTCGAAGTGAACTTGATAGGTGTTTCCACCTTCCTCGTCAGCGTTCGTGGCAGAATCCACTTTGAAAGGAAAGACTCGCAGTAACGGTACGGAGGTGTGTCCCACCACGTTGTACTCCGACACATCGAGGTACACAAATATCAAATTCAGTCCTTGGTTCATTTCTACAGGGAATCGAAAATATTTCGCAAAATTCGAGTTACTGGTCACGGCTGGTATTTCGTTTCTAATCTTGATCAACTAGGGGTCTCCACCCAAAATGTCATACAATTCAGGGCAAAATGTAATGGAAAACACTTTGTCCTGTGAGAAATTGATTAGTAGGCGACGAGCTAATTTGTGGTATTCGATAGTGACACTTTTTCTGGTTTTCTCCAAGACTTTACCAAACATGGCATTGAACCTGTCAGCAATGGCGTTCACCAAATGTTGACCACTAAAATAATAGCCTAGGGAAAGTTTCAACCGATTTGTGATTCGTTTAGTTTTGCGGTCTTGTGTTTTCATAATCACCTACACTGGCGCGTTCATCCAAGTGTTGTTGCACCTGCTCGTCATGAACTTCTACCGTAAAAGTATTTTGATTTTTGACGATGTTTTTGATTTGTGTAGGGTGAATCATTACACTAAAGCCACTTCCCAATGGGCTTCGTGATCCAATTGGATGGCTTGAGGAAATTTGGCCGTGTAACAGCATAAGGTGTTATTGGGAAACACCTCCATGGAACTGTCACTGGGTAACCTTAAGTAAAATTGGTTGTTCATAATTCCAGAGTTCTAGTGTCCGAGGAGTCGCTGGAAGTCAGAGGAGTGTCTAAAGGAGGATGGTTAGGGTGACTGTTGGAGGGGGGACTAACGTTGGACGCAAGACTTCCGTTGTTGTTCCCGTTAGAGGAATATTTCAGAGACGGATTGGGAAGAAGGTAACCGATGCAACTGCTGAGTAAAATGGTCCACAATTGCTTGTCTCTTTGTTGCAAACTCAAATTGGCAATGTCAGCACCTATGACACAATACACCACAAAGATATGGCAGAAAAAGACGATTTGCGTTTTAGGCACACGTTCTCCACACCACTTTTAACACTTCCCCGTTAATGTCTTCCAATTTATAGACGGGAGGATGACAGCCACGAACTCGTTCAGTGACACGGAACAATTCGGTGGTCCACTTGGGTAAGTAACCTTTGTCGAAAGTGCGTTTGGTTTTGCGAATGCGCACCCAATCTCCTGCTACCAACACTCTACCTTTCTTGGGGACAGTCACCGTTGGGGACGTACCAAACAGACGCTCGAAGACGGTCACTTCGTTGTCGGGAGTTACTTCTTGTGGGACACGTCCGATGCTCCGATGGTAAGATTGGTTGTACGCTTGGACTAGGTGTGGCAAGACATCGATGTACTTGAGAGCGTGTTGATGCGTAAAATATCAAGGTGCGTTGAAAACGTTCCACGATGCTGGCTTTGGTTTTGGGAATCTCGGTGGTGACAAAAATGAATGTCACGTTTCTTCTATTCTTTTTGGAAAGCTTGGTTCAGAAATTTGGTGCCTCTCTCGGTTTGCCATCGAAGAGGGTGACGTCCGCTTTGTTTCAACACCAGTTTGAGGGCTCGCACTAACTCACTGCTCGATTTGGAAGTCAATAGCACGACCCAAGCAAATTTGCAAAAGACGTCGATGACACAAAACAAATATTTGTAACCACGATTGTAGGTGGCCAAATGAGAGACATCGGCTAAATCGGCTTGCCATTGATGATCGATGCCTTCCACTCGGGTGCGACTTCTGGAACATTTTCGTCGAATGGGTTTGTGTAAACTGTACGTGGCTTGTTCTTGTAACCAGCGTTGCACTTGAGGTAAACGAACACTTTTCAGTCGAGTTTTGGCAGCACGATACAATTTCTGAACTCCTCCGTAACCTGCAGGATGGGATGGATCGTAGTAAATGCTGGCTAACACCTTCTTTATTTTTTAATAAGTGATCCACTCATCGCTGATGGTACTCTGAAGTGGTTTAGAAACGGCTTTACGTGTCCGATGTGCCACAGGAGTAGAAGTCGAAGGTAGTTTTGGTGGTAGTGGCGGTGGTAGTGGTGGTAACGGAATGGCTTTGGTCTTCTTTTCTTTTTTTACCTCTGCTTTCCCTTCTTTCTTTTTGACTTCTGTCGAATTTGGAGTGGACATCATCTTTTTAACCCAAGCTTTAAGTTCGTCTCGTTGGGGTGTAGGGGATGGGGTCAACAAGGACGCTGCAATTTTACTAGGGATCGGAGCTGTGGATAGAGCTGTTTAGTCTAAAGCTTTCTGGTGAAAGAGTTGCAGCCGTTGTAACAACTGACCGTACCTTTACGATTTTTCCGTTTCTGACAAATCGCTGAGACCCATCAATGATTGCAATTCATGTTGTAACTGGGATATTTCGGTCAAATGAGGATTGGGAGGTAAATGCGGGGTTCGTTGCTCTTGCCAACGATGGTATTCCATCCATCGTTTGTAAGGCACTAAAGCCAGTTTTCGTCCTTCCATTGGATTTCAAGGGTCACGTCTGAGATCTTTTCATTTCAGAGGTCCCTTTTATCTTCTTGACCTTAAATCTTCATCCCAGGATTCTTCCCATTGTTCCCAATACTCCTTTCAGAATGGGTCCTCCTATGGTCCTAGCAAGGGTCCCAACAGGGGTAAAATGGCAAATTCCTACGCGTTGCACCAACATCTTTTTCTTTTGACGAATGGGTATTTTCTTTTGGACCATTTGGAGAAGAAGGTGTCGATGTTTGGCTAAGCATTCTTTCTGATGTTTGGACAATGGTATCGTGCCTTTCAAGACATTCAGACAACATTCGCTCACGGTATCGATGACATCTTTGGAGGCAGCTTGAATGAGTTTTTTCACATGGGTGGAGGAGCTTTGGACAGGACGGACAACATGTCCCAATGTTTGACTAAACGAGGACGTAGTCCTTTCCTTTTCTCTCCTTTGGGGGTAGAAGAAGGATGTCTTTTGGGGGTACCATCTTTCTTGGTTGGTTCCTTGGTTCAGGGGAACACCAACAAATACACTAACGTCGATGACTTGTCACACAACCTTTTATCCTTTTTTTGGACTATCGCTTCGTAGTAAAGTTGACGATGTGTTTTCCAAAATTGCTAAAGAATCCTCCTCTTTGGTGACTTCTCCTTTTCTTTGGACGAGTGTGTCTTTTCAGGGGCAGACGTCGATGTTTGGCTAAGTGAATTTTTTGGATGACGTGACTGTCCCTTTCTTTTTCCTTTTCCTTTGTGGACAGAAGAACGACGATGGTGACGGTGTGCACATCTTGGAGGGGACATCTTTGGACGTTCAGGAGCACAACAACACTAAACCTATCGTTTGCCTTAGGTCTTTTTTATACTGGAATGCGTCGCCACTGATTGTAGGCTCATCGTATCATTTTCATGGCAGGCATCACGCGTCGTGGAGGGGTTCGCAACGGACTCAATCGGGAGAGTTCTTGCTTTAACAAATCCAGTAAACTCTTTAACATGCCCGATTTCTCTTGGACTTTGATTTTGGGGCAGGTAATTTGTGAGCAGCGGCCACTGCCGCTAAAGAGGAGGAGGGTGTCACCGATGGAGGAGACGTTTTTGGAGACACGGGTTTCCATTGTTTCATCAAATTAGGAAAGACGCGTGTCAAATCGGGTTCGGCAGGCATCACCAGCAACGGAGAGGTGGAAGATGATGAGGTTACTGGAGACGCAGTCACCGTTGTTGTGGCAGGTCGTGGATTGCGAATGTAAGGTTGCGTCCTGGCGGCAGTACCTCGCTTGCTGGTAGAAACTGTTTTCTGTGGACTTTTCCTTTTTTGTGGCTGTGACCTGGTCTTGACAACGTTACTCTTTTTCTTTTTCTTCTGGGTACGTTTGGGTGTGGCTTTTTTCTTTGGGACGACTTTGGGAGCATTAGGATCCCATTTTAAGAGGGAACGAATGACGACACCTCCTAGAGAACCGCTTCCTCCAGGTTTCAAAATGATTTGCTTTTTGGTTTGAGTTTCAATGCGAGGATCGGCAAGTTGCGTCAAGGCTACTTTGTTTCTCTCAAAAAAACGTTTGGTTTGATGTGGAATGTGAAAGATGCCTTGCAGTAATTGACGTGCTGGCACCATAAACCATCGTAAGACTTCTCTAAGACACGAGCACGTATTTGTGGATTTTTTTCGCGACTAATGCCGTACAAGGCACGAATCAATTTGATGGGAAGATAAGACTGAAGGGATGTCATGTTGACGCTGTGTGAGACAAACCCCAAGTGACCGAGGTTTTTATAGACTTTGTTTGGTTGTTGTGGTTGTTGTTAAGTCGACGATGGGGACGTGTACACGACAGGCCCTCCGTCTTGGCACCAGTGGTGAAACAGATGGGTACGAAATTGTATATAATCTGGGGTAGTGGGTTTTAAATCCACGAGTAAATAAGCGTGTGGGGTTTGAGTGGCATCGTCGTACGCATGAGTCACCCAACACGTTTCTAACTGTTTGGCTAACACTTCTACTTGCGATTTATCCCTAGGGCTTTTAAACAACACCATGTAATGAGCATTGAGATTGATGGTGCTATGGGCTTTACTTTGTTCAAAACAAATTTTGAGTGATGTAAATGACACTGGCGATGATGCCCTTTGCGCGTAAACCAGAGTTTAATTTCTTCTTCGTCTTCTCCTAACATATCGTCAAAAATAACCAAATGGGTTTGACTAGGGTCAGACACGATCCCGTCGTCTTCGCTAGGAATGCCTTCCACAAAGACGATGGAATCGCCTTGACTTTCTCGCAGAAGGCTGTACGCCGATTGCCACTCTTTGTAACACCAAACGATTCGTTGAGGTGGACGATCGATCAAATGATGTTTATGTTCGATCAAACGTTTGACAAATTCGGTTTTGCCTGAACCGCTAGGTCCAGCAATGAGCATGTTAAACGGATGGCGAAGATACAAGACCTCCCAACTAGTCCGATCTACGTGTTCGTCGATGACTTTGACAGTGGAGGAAGAGGGAGCAGAAACAGTAGAGGTAGCCATAGTGTGTAGTAGTGTAAGGAATGTCACTTTTGACAAGACAAGAGTTTTTATACTTTTTTCAGGACACGTTTATTGCCGTCTTTAATTGTAAACAACAAGAACGACAAAAATACATAAAAGCCAAATGGTTAAGTACATGAATAAAAGACGCATGAAAACGATCATAGTGGAATATAAACAAGTCTCTGTACAACATTTGTGGTGATCAAGTGTCTTCCTGGAATGGTCTTTCGGTAATGTTAATGACAGTCCTGTCCTGTCCTGAAGGGAGTGGTTCTTCTTCTTCTGGTACTGTCACTAACACAGGTTTAAAAGTTACTTTTTTTCCCTGAATGTTTTAATATTTTAGGATGACAAATCTTGGGCATAGTGTGCTATTTCTTTGTCCAAGCCTCAAAACCCCAACTTTTCCAGTCACGTACATATTTCCAGTGAGGGTGTAAGTCACAAGCTACACACACATCTTGTCTTGCAATTCGTTTGGAAATGTTTGAAGATTATTTTTCCAATGGGGTCTAAATACTTGTCAAGGTGTTGTCCAACGTTTGACTCCTAGCCAAGCAGCTGGTTTCTTAAACGACATGGTATGCCACTTCAATGACGAGGTCCCACTAAAGGTAGGTAGTGACAATCTGAAGACCATCGAGCACGTTCCAGGTAAGCGCAATCTTTCTTCTCCCACTCGTGAAGTAACACACCGCAACTGAAGCACTTGACTTTATCCCCTTCGCCCAAGTAGATAAATCCGGCTCTAGCTAATTCTTCGGGGGTAGGTCCTCCCAGATACTTTGGCCATTTTCCTCGGAAAGTTTGGAATCGACTTTCAAAGTCGCCGTATTCAGGTAATCGCACAGGGAACGAATAATTACCTTTCACAGGTTCATTTCTATGAGGGTACGGTGAAATATGTAGGAGTTTGCTCAGTTTTGGATGACATCCGCAGGGTGGTAGCCACATGGTTTCATAATGATAACATCCACTATGAAAACCAGTAAAGTGAAAAGGTGAACGATGACGAGTGGCATTGCTGTCGCATCGGTCAGGTTTGAAACGCACAGCATCACTTTCCATGGTAGATATAGCAAAGTTTCCATGGACTTGAGTCTTACGCTCGATACTTTCTGTTTGAAAGGATATATTTTTCTCGCTTGGTATAGGTAGTTCCAATGAACTATCAGTCTTGGACGTTGTCCCTTTTTATATGCTGACCAATATCAACGTGTCCGTACGGTAAAGTGAAGTGATTGGGAAGCCGTACTCGCTTCTGGTACACGATTTGATAGACTGTTTCCAAGGACCGGCTGACGATTTGGTGTGTGGGTAAACGTACAATCTTGTGCGGTTCGTGGGTGGTCACTTTAAAATTTCCATCCTCTCAAGACTGCAAGGCTTCTTTCAAGACACCAAAGTTCACCAGTCGACTGGTGCGATAAATGAGAGTCAATCTTTTCACTTTACACTCGATGTGCACTCTTTCTTGTGGGTCTCGGTATTCGTAGCCGTAATTTTTGGGTCCGCCACTTGCAAAACTTAGAATCTTGTCGTCGGGATGCTCGTCCGTCCAGGCTCCTAAACGGTCTCCTTCAATGTTAGGGTGTTGTTGACCCAGACGATCGATGTAGATGCAACTGTCCGTGTCAAAATACAGCATACGATCTCCTAACAGTTCTAAAGCTTCGTACAGTTTTAAGCGAGCATGGGCTGTCACGTAAGCCGCAATGATGACATTTCCAAATTCGTCGGCTTCTACAAAGTCCAGTTCTTCTTCGTAATTGACTAAGATCAAGTCCTCACGAAGGACGTCCACGTGTTTCATGTATTTAGTTTTGTCATGAATCATCTGGAAGTAGCGGGAAGGTTCTGTCAAATACTCCGTCTTGGGTAAACACGGTCGTTGTGCCATTTTGCCCCACAAGCAATTTAACATCACTTTGGCAAACGATCGCCTTCCTTCGTTTTTCTCGACGTGGTCTAAAGTGATGCCTTCCTGCTCCCAGTATTTCTCTTTGAATTTGTTTTGGCCTTCGGGAGTGTGGCACCAGGAAGGATAGCCGTTGGCTTCTTGTTTCAGTTTTAAAAAGGCATTTACGTAGTCTGCGAAAATGCCTTTTTGAGTCTCGTCGCCCTTGTGGTATTTTTCTGTCTTGAGAAAGTGGTAAATTTCGTACACTTCTAACAGTTGGTATACCAGCTCCAGAGCTTTGAACAATTCCACGCTGACCCTCGTTCCCGTTAAGACTGTGCTGACAAGGTCGGTCTTGGTTGCACGTTTCGGCTCAAGCACGACAGAAGGGAAACATCAGTTTTCCTTGGCAATGATGAGGTAAAACGAGATGGTACAAGTTCGTGAGAGATAAGAATTGCACTTGATCAATCCTTCATATTGCCTAATGTTTTCCTGGTCAATGTGTTCCGTACAAACTGTTCCGCGGGTTTAGAGGGTCCACCAGCTTGTACCTTTCCACGATGCGCTTAAACTCGGGATCAGTTTTCAATCGCTGATCGTATTCGTGTTCCCACATTTTTACCACTTGGTATCCTTGCTCTTGTAACTTCAAGCGCCGCTGACAAGTGGTCTGGTACAAGTCTTCCATGATCCGTTGTAAATGCTGATTTGTAGTGTCCCGTTAAGGGTAACAGATGGGACATCCGTGAAATACGCACCCGTTAAACTCGTACACGATCTGGGGGTTTTCTAAGTCCCAGCCATCCACCGAATACCTTCCAATGGTCTTTTCGCCTCCTCCGTTGCGAGGGTGTTGGATCCATTTGTCTTCCTTGTCGCACAAGTAATGTAACCAGCGTAGGGCTTTGACCGAGTATTGGCGTTTGACAAAGTTCGTCGTTTGAGGAATCGTTGGCGGTACACTAAGGAACACGCATTGGCAATGGTGCAGGCTTCTTTCAAAGGATCGATCCCTCCGTGCTCCATGAACGGTTCTCGAAATTTTCCACAGCAACCATGTAAAATGTCCACGTCGGAAGGACAATATTTTAACATTTCTTCCTGAAAGTCGAAGGGGTCCGAGGCGTGAGTCTGGTACCATGCGTAGAAAGCTTCTCGTTGTTCGGTACGCATGTTGTCGGGGTCGTAGTAGTGAGCCTCAGGCAAATGGGGTAGAACGGTGTGTTGATTGGCTTCGGTATTGAAAAAGTGCGGAAAATAGCCTTTGGTCATTTCTGTCATTCCAAACGTTTTAGGCATGCGACTCAAAGGCATGGCCAAGTAACTCATCGAATCTTTAAACTGCACTTGGTCCACTTGCATGGAAATGATTTTGCCTCCTTTCAAAGTCACTTTAGGACGTTCGGTACTTTTTTCCGTATAGTATCTAAAAAAAAACCTGTCCATCGTATCCCGAGCAATTGTGAGCCATCACCGTAGGATAGCGATGACAATCTCCGTAACGTTCGATCTCTTCTTGGCTCCACGTCTTGTCGATAGGGTCTAAGATTCATTGGGCGAAATCGGCCAGCGTGCTCGGTCCCCGAAAGAGTTTTTCACGTCCTCCAGGAATCTTGCTACAGTGAGGGCAATGAGTCAAGATAGGCTCTTGGATGCACTTCTCACACGCTCGCTGAGCCACGCAGAAATTAGGAACGTGAATGCCAGTCTCTTGCATGCATTCGAAATCGAAAAAAGATGAAATTGCCTTTTTTCTGATCTTCTTCTTCTTCTTCATGTATGGAATGGTATTTTTCAATGTAGCATTCGTGTTCCAAGTCCACGATTTGGTGACAAATTTGGACTGACAAAAAGTGCGCTGACAATCTGGTCAGTGCACTCGTTCTTGTCTTTCGTCCAGACAGGGCTTAGAGGCTAATCATCCATCATATTTCTATCCGGAATGCTTGTGTTGCTCTCGATTGTTATAGTCATAGTCACATTTATCACAGTAATAACTGTATGACAGGAATCCAGTGATTCTGGTAATGGTATCAAAATATTCATCGTGATGATAGACGTGAATGCAATTTCCGTCTTTGAAATCTTTGCCTCGAAACAACAGAGGTCAGAGCACTTCTTGATGGTGCACTTTCAAGGTGTAGCATGGAGCCAAAACGTCTTGCAACTTTTGCATTTCAGAAATGCCACAAGCGGTGTCTTTGGAGACCTCCGCTTGCTGTAACAGGAGTTCTGCTTCTCTTCGTTGTTTGGCTCGGCTAGATTTCTGAATAGTTTGCCAGGCTCTTTTCCATTCTGCCGTATCGCTCTATCACAATTGCACGGGCTAAGCACATCTTGTCTTGAGGGTTGTTAATTCGGACGAGACTGCGTTTGATGCTGCGAAGGTCGTCTACCAATAACACCTTTTTGCGTCCTGTCATTTGGGGAAGAGACACGTGGGTGATGAACAGTGTCGCTTTTCTGTCGGTGATGTGAAACTTGTCGTTGGATTGTTGCACGTGTTGAATCATGTCCATGACTTTGGAAGGTGTCAATTCTGCCTGACTCGATCCAAACGGGGGATTTCAAACTGTCGTGATGAATGGAAAGTCTCAAGCAATCGTATTCTTTGGCTTCACATTGCTGTTTCAGTGTGGTTAACAAAGAATCCCACACATCGGTGATGAACCCTTCTGCTTTCTCCAACGGCACGTCTGACTTGAAATCTTTAAACTTCACCGCGTACGTGTAGGCCGTAGTTCTAAATTTTCTGGAGAAGCGTTTGTCGGTTTCTCGAATGTGGTTGTAATTTTCAGGGTTTACTGGTGGTGATGGACTTTGACTTGGTGTCGACTCTCTGGGTCTGGATTACTGGTTCACTCATCTCATCTTCAAAATCGCTGGCATGAATTTGAGCCAAGACTTCAATTACTGTGCTAGGCGATAAATCACGTTTCTGCCTCTTACTTTCTTCTCCTTTCTTTACGAAATGATGCGATCGTTTCATATTGACTGCAAAAAGTCAAATGACTACATTTGAAACGACATGGACCCCTATATATCCATGTCAGGCTCAATGTATATATAAAGGGCTAGTGCCTTCCCGCTCAGTATTCATTTCACTCTCAAGCCTACAAGCACGATGGAAGAGCCCACACAGATCAAACTTCTGACTAGAACTTTGCGAGGTGTCATACGAAAGTTTTCTTCAGAAAAGCCGACGGACTTCTCCCCCTCCTTTCGAGATAAAAGTCAAGATACTTGCTATATTTGTCAGAAGAAAGGGCATTGGGCTGCAGAATGTTTCAGACCTTCAAAAAAGCAAGACCAGTGTCAAAAGAGACAAAAGTCAGGATACCTGTTATCATTGTCAAGAAAAAGGACATTGGTCTTCAGACTGCCCCAAGAAACAACAGGAGCAGGAGAAGGAGGAGGAAAAAGAAGAGGTACCCTTGGCAAAAGAAGAACCCCGATACGTTCAGAGAGAGAAGACAGAAAAGAAAAGAAGAAGAGAAAAAAGTGAGAAAGAAGAGGAGGAAAACACTGTGAAAGTGAAGAAAATAAAAAAAAAACATAGAGAGAGTGAAGAAAAAAGAGACAGAAGAAGTCTATGAACTTTTTAAAAAAAAGTGTTGTGTTGTGTTGTGAATTGGATTGTAAAAATTTGTACCAGAATAGACCAGACTGATTAACGTAAGTGTCTCTTGGTTTTGATTTTTAAGAATTAGGGCCTACACTCAAGCATTCACACACGTACATCTTAGGGTTAAACAAATAAAAGGGATTTTGAGTTTTAAATGATTGAGGCAAAATGAATGAGTATCTCTTTTCGAAAGAAGTGGTGGCCCTGAAAAGGGCCTTTGGGTGCTTGTTTTTTGTTTTTCTTTTACAAAACAAACTCAGGAGCGAGAAGCAATCGGCTTTAACTGCTTTAAGCCTTTGCCACGGCCAAGGCCTACTTCTGGACTTGCTCCTGTCAATGATTTGGTCGAAATCGCTAGGGGTGGTATCTCCGGTGTACTAACAAGGTTAGACTGTTTGGCTCGGGAAGGTCTTTTTCTCTTGGGTCGTAATAAAGATGTCTGATACATTTGTTTCAGACTCCGTAACTCTGCCAAAATGTCTAAGAGTACCGTTACCGTTTGACTTTCACTGTTCTCCTTCTCTCCTAGACCTTGTTTCTTCTCTACTGCTTCTTCTTCCTGTCGTTTCCTTCTTGCCTCTTCTTCCTCTCGCTGTTGCTGTTGAAGGAGAAAAGCTTGTTCTGCTTCTTTCTGCTGTTGTAAAAATTTCTCCAATTCTTCTTTCTGTCTCTGTTTAAAATCCTCGACGTGTGTTAAGGAGAAGGTGGTGAAGGTACTGGTACCGGAACAAATTCTTGCGAAGAGAGAAAATCTACTAAATCCCAATTAAAATCGACCTCTTCAGGAAGTAGCCCTGTGTTAGCTTTGGTAGCCGCTGCCATGACATCGCTTCTCGTCTCCACGGCCGGTGCACCCCAATTCATTGTCTTCTTAGTTTCAGTCATGTTTCACAAAACCATGTCGCATCGACTCACTGCGCACAGACGCTAGCGCACCTATATAGGGAATGTGACGTCACAGGTAGCTCTCTTCGGATTGGAAGACAGACTCCGCGAAGTGACTGAATTTTGTAACGCGTGTTGGGATTGGTGGACAATTTCAATCCGTTTCTATCCAGTCTTCCACTATAAATAAACGCGGTTCACTTCATTCCCTTCACCTGTTCTCCTCACAAGATGTGGACAAACGTTGAATCCTCTACTCTCGTATCGTCGATGCTGTTCCGTACGGACTTACCCATGTATGTTAAATCATCATGGACCATCATCCGGATCACCGATACGACTGTTTGGAAAAGAAGATGCCATGTGGAGAGACAGGGCTGTCTGAAGCGAGTCCTCATCTGTGGACCAGAGGTTAGACAAAGTTTTGAGAAAGAGAAGAAGATCAGTGAGAAGTCCTCTATGTTAACGGAATGGTGTTAACATAAAAACAAATGGCCCTTTTCAGGGCCACTTTCATATGCCTTGAAAAGATATTTATTCTTTCTAGATTTTTATTCGATTGTATAATTTATGTTTAGTCGGTTGTATGATTTGGTATGATAGATTGATGTTCATCAATCTATGGAAACGAACGCGAATGCATAAAACACACACTATACTATCCACTGAAACGAACGCGAATGTATAAAACACACACTATACTATCCAAAGAAACGTCCGCGAATGCATAAAACACACACTATACTATCCACAGAAACAAACGCAAATGCATAAAAACACACTATATTATCCACAGAAACGGACGCGAATGCATAAAACACACACTATACTATCCACAGAAACGAACGTAGATTGACGGAAATAATATTGAATCAATTCAAAAGGACGTTGACGTTCTCACGACTATAATTGGCCTTGCGCGATACAGCGATGATTATTCAAGATCAGCTGGCCAATCAATGATGTTTTACAACGACAATACTGACCACCCTGAATACAGACAGTATGAAATAGGACGGCCAAAAAACTTTGCCAGAAACGTCAATGTGGACGTACAAAGTATGATTATTAATGTTGATGAAGATTATAATTTAGGATTTAGAACACGTCGATCAATGTTGTGAGGTGGAAGTAGATGCTTTTCTTGTGCAATTCCGTTGACACATAACTTTGGATTTTGCAGAAGTGTCAGAAAGGTCATTTTTGGAGCTAAGCATACAGTTGTACTTGTACGAAAAGCTACAGATGATGATGCAATATGGCGATCTGCTGGTGATGATGGTAAAGTAATTTTGACAAACCTTTCGTTGTGGATGCCAATATTAACTCCAGCAATACCTGAAGAACAACGTTTGCTTTCTTTTATGGACAGCGGCGGTAAATCAACATTATCATGGTTGACGATGACAACTGATAGTGTTCAAAGCACAATTTCTGGGGTATTTACATGGCAGATAGCATCACAGCTAGGTGTATTTGCACCGCGACATATATATATATATGTTGCTTTTCAAGATACTACGCGGATAAACTCATAAACACGAAGTATAATGATATTTGACAAACTTGGTATTACTGAAGTTTCTTTTGAGGATAAATGGACATCAAGAGCCAGCTGAGGATATATTACTGGATTTTGATCAAAATCATGTAGCACGTGCATATCATCGTTTAATGTCATTTATGGGACGTGATCAAAATGTTGATTCTGGTCTGCAAGTATCACAGCTAGATTTTACAACGCTGTCTCCGATCTATTATTTTTTTTTGGAACATATAGATTTGTTTAGACAATCTGTAGTTGATATCCACTTTAGAGCTCGTGTAGCACGAGGAGCTATTGCTGAGTATAGAGGAATCATACTCAGAGATAAAACAATGTTACTTGAAGGTGTTGGTGGACGAATGAGAGTCATTGATATCCCAGTCGAAAACATGTAATTAGATCGTTCATGATAATTATAATGTCATATCATCATCTCAATGTCAGTCTGACTCCCGGTCAGATTAAAAAGCTGCAATCAGTTTCAAAAAAGAATTCGGGGAAGAAAATATTGCTGAAACGAGAACAGATCTCAGGTGGTCCAAATAAATTATCACTGACTGAACGCCAAATCAAGCACTTCAATAAAGCTAAACAATCAAAAACTGGCGTACGATTTGATTTGTCTTCGGGTGCCATAAGCGACATTGCTAAGACTGGTGGTATATTTTCACTTCTTGCTGAGTTACCTGTGATTATCGCCGCTGCAGCCCCAGCTGTTGCAAAAGCTTCTACGTTGGGTGCTGTTGGAACTGCTGCTGGGATGGCACTAAAGAAAGCAACAGGACAGGGAATAAAACGATCTAAAAAAGGGGAAAGGATCTAAGACTACTAGGAACTCCACCGTGGTACGGAAGTGGATTAAGAATTCCAGGAACACGTTGATTCTTCCTATGTCCAATTTTGATTTACTTGATGCTGCTTCGCGATTAAACATCAAAAACTTCAGAGGTGTTTTTATGCGTGATCAGTTACCATCAAATCCAAACAGCGTTGAAACTGGTATTATTAATCTCGATAAAAACTCCGGTCCAGGTACTTATTGGGTTGCATACGCGATTGATCCACGTGGAATCGTTTATTTTGATTTATACGGGTTACCTCCATCGAGAGAATTTTTACAATGTGTGAGCGGCATGCAAAGTATTCCAGTGTGGTATTCTACGCTACCAACACAAAAATTAACAGATCCGCCAATATGTGGCCGTGAAATCCTCGCTGTACTTCATGCGATTTCAAAATCCCCAGCGCGGCCGCATAAAGTTGTGCATGAATACACCGTTAACCGGTCTCTATCGTGATGAAATGTATAAATTCCACAAGCCCTCGTTTTAAGTAACACAACTAAGTATAATGGTAAATATTTACGGAAGATCAGCTAAAACTAAAACCCAACAAACACCATCCGAAGACTTACTCAAGCAGGTAACGAAACAGATAAATGATGAAGTATCTGACCTCTTAAATCTTGTAAATATTGATCCAAATGAACTCGTAGTATTTCAGAACCGTGAAGAAAAATTAATGACGAGTAATATTTCAATCAACGATATTATTATTCGTGCTCAAGGAACGCGAGAAGGTATTATACCTGTATATGACCGACATGGCAAACTTGTTCCTAGTGTTGTTACTACATTATCGATCCGAGATAATATAGGTGAACGAGTAAGAAAAACAGGTGATACAATGACTGGCAGCCTCGACATGAACAACAATAAAATTACCTACATGGGAGAACCTACTGTTGACTTTGACGCTGCAACAAAAAATTACGTTGACGATAACAGCATCCCGATGACAACTTCGTTGTCGACGATCAACAATGGAATGACCGCATTTAGAACTGACTTTTCTAATAACGCACAGTTGTTTCTGAATTTCGTAGAAACGTAAACAGAACCATTAGTGAATTTTTTGGAAGTCCAGCAGTTGTTGACATAAAACTCGCCGAACTTAACTCGAGACTCATCGATGTAATCAGTGGAATTCCTAACTTTGTTGAAAAAACTAATCTGATTAAAATTCCTCACAAGCAGATTAACAAAATCGTATACACAGTATCATCAGCATCATCATCATGGTCACAGCAAAATAACACTATCAAACACACCGCGGAAGTCACAGCTGTGTTCAGGCTGTCCGTGTTCAGCTCTGCAAAATTTAGGATATTTACTACATTTCCATGGCGTCATTCAACCGATAATTTTTCTAGAACTGTGTCTATTGTCTTAAATAAAGATGTCAAAGAAACATTTATACTGGAACCATCTGAAAAAAAATTAACCGCAGCGTCCTACTGGTGGTGTCTTGAATTTGTCGCTGAAACACCTCAATTAATTACTTAATATAGTATAATGATCTACTCTAACCAACACATATACAATCAAGTATGTGAGTTACAAACCAAACTGAAAAATATCATCGACGAGTACAACACAGAAGTAAAAACATATCGCAGGCGCGCAGTTGTCATCGACGTAGTTGTGTATTCGGCATCCGCGCTCATTGCTGGAACTGACGTATTGCTATTGACGTCGCCGGCAGTTGTAACAATTTGTGTTTCAGCTGCAACAACAATTGCTGTTATTCTTAATATCATCGCAAAAACAATATCGACGTGTACAAACGCAAAATTACGTGAGTACACAAAATAACTGCACGCGGCGACGTTAGCATACTCTAAACTATCATCGTTGATTTCGTCGTATCTCAACGACGGTATAATATCAGATAACGAGTTCACTAAAATAATTAAAATTTACAACGTGGCATTAGTAGATGGAGAACCGGAAAATAATCCTGATTTAAAATCCTGATTTATCAATAATGTCGTCTCCGCAAGAACTACTACAACAGATCGTCACTAATACAGCACCGCCTAAAACCACAATGATATCAGCAAGTTCAACCAATCCTGAGTTCAGCGTGGTTTTTCCAACTGCGATTCCTGCCAGCGAAATAGCGCTAGCACAATTACGAGTTTATTATAGCTGGCCAAATATTAGATCAAAATTGTTTGGTGGGCTTCAGCCAAATAACTCACTGGTATTTGAAATAAGAATAAAGATGATGGAACTCCAAATTAGCAAGTAGTCAGTATACCTACGGGCAGTTATCCAATAGAACAGATCAATGAGGAATTCCAGCGCAGAATCAAATCTATAACGGGCAAGGAATCCAAGATAGACATTACTGTTCACGAACCAACGTTGTCTTTGGCGATAGAAATATATTCGCCGGATTATGTCGTAGATATTTATCAAAGTTCGATTCGAAGTGTTTTAGGTTGGCCTGAGATTTTGCCGGTTTATCAAGGACCTCCATTACCAACCAGGGATGAATTTCTTACAACGGAAAAAAAAAATATTAAAGATTCCCCAGTACAGAAAAATGTAACCATGTAACATCAATGATTTTTTTGTCGATGGCGATGAAAGTATTCCTGACATGAAAGAAGTTTTTTTTCAGAAAGAATTTGCAGTGTGGGATGATGATCACCGTGATCAATTCATCACTGACATAAATAAATTTATAAATACCGAGCTTAATCGAGTTTCCGTTCATATTAAACATGGAATCACCAGCATGACACTGCGTTACAGTGATGACACAAAAAGAAACATCATCGATGCAATTTGACACTTAAATCTAGTATTGTATGATTTTAATTATCTTAAACATATTTTAACTAGAAATATACATCTTCATTTTGAATCATCTTCACCTGATGTGATTCAAAGAATGATTAGCAGAATCACATCGCTGATAAAAGTTCCTAATTTTATCAACATCGACAATTACTTTCCAAAAGTACTTGCCGCATGGAGAAAAGTAAATCCGCCAGCAGGTATTCTCAGACACGATAATGATCCATACGGGGATGGTCGTCATATCTCGCCGGGCATTGTAAATATCACATCGACGATCGCGGTCAATCTTGTTTGTGACGCCATCGATGGAAGTTATCAAGTAGATTTACAAAAATCTAGTCAGGCCCAGCAAGGATACATTTTATATACATTTACACCGCAGGTTCCACCAGGATATTTGATTGTATCAGAACCAATTAATCCTGTTTATCTGCGTGTACATAATCCGCTATTATCAAGGATACATTTCAAACTTACTGACCAAACTGGACACTTGTTGGATTTGAGGAATGAATCGTTAGATATAAATCTGTATATACGCTCATAGAGCGTCATCATAGAACAAAAACAAAATTGTGAAATAAATTCTGAATAAATTTGAATAAATCTGATTTTTTTTTTACTGAAATTCTAACTAAATTTCATAATTTGATGGGTAAGTTAGTACTCAAAAATAGAAATTCCGATTAAAATCTGAAAAATGTGACGGGTAAGTTACCCGATTAAAATAAAAAATTCGACTGAATTTCACAATTTGATAGGTGGATTTTCAAAATCTAGATAAATAAATCTTTATTAATAAAAAAAATTAATTTGAATAAATTTGAATAAATCTGATATTTTTTTTACTGAAATTCTAACTAAATTTCATAATTTGACGGGTAAGTTAGTATTCAAAAAAAAGAAATTCAGATAAAAATGTGAAAAATTTCACGGGTAAGATACCCGAATAAAATAAAAAATTTGACTGAAGTTCAGTGGATTGTCTGATTAATTTTAAAATCTATATAAATGAATCTTTATTAGTAAAAAATAAATTTGAATAAATTTGAATAAATCTGACTAAATTTCATAATTTGATGGGTAAGTTAGTACTCAAAAAAAGAAATTCCGATTAAAATCTGAAAAATTTGATGGGTAAGTTACCCGATTAAAATAAAAAATTTCACTGAATATTATTATCAGAATATAAATAAAATTATCTGAGTGATTATTATCAGAATAAAAAATAAAATTATCTGAATAAAATCTGAATAAATATTTCTTTTACTGTATTGATCCCTCTTCTTTAGCTGGTACCATAGTCACGGTGACAGAGTTAGTTTCGTCGTCACTACAGTCACTGGTGACAGCGCTTTCACAATCAAAATCATCACTGACATTACAAGCAGACATAATCTCTCTCAGTTGTCTTATACGAGCGTTCACAAGCTTTCTTGTTTCGTACTCGTGAGATAATTCTGACCTAATTTTTTCGATTGAATGTGCAAGGGAACAAATAGTTTGACCTGAGCATCTGTAACCGCTGCCAACGACTATAACATTGCCTGCTGAATCAGCCTTATGAATCTGTAATCGGTTGGTAGTGTATATCTGTTCTCGGATTTTCAAAATTGTTGTAATTCAAAATCACATATAATTTTTTCAGGATTAAGTTCATCAGAAATTTTTATACCGTCATGTTGTAATTGCTTAATAGC
Source organism: Megalonaias nervosa (assembly GCA_016617855.1). Classification (NCBI taxonomy): domain Eukaryota; kingdom Metazoa; phylum Mollusca; class Bivalvia; order Unionida; family Unionidae; genus Megalonaias; species Megalonaias nervosa. Next base: position 30,873 of record JAECUM010036388.1, read on the forward strand.
AACAATAACAGCATTAATATTTTCATGATTCATTATACAATAGATATTTATCTAAATAAAAAAAATTCTGATTAATCAGTATAAAAATAAAAATATTTCTGAATAATCAGAATAAAAATAAAGGTTTCACTTACCTATTCGTAGCAGAAATCCACTTGCAGAATGGCCACGAAGAGAAATTCTGGTTGCCTTTTATAGCGTCATAACACCTACGCGGCATTTTCATTACGTATTTTCTAGAATGTTTTGGGAATTTCCATTATGTATTTTCTAGAATGTTGTGGGAATTTCCATTATGTATTTTCTAGAATGTTTTGGGAATTTCCATTATGCATTTTCTAGAACAGTTTGGGGATTTCCATTATGTATTTTCGAGAATGTTTTGGGCATTTCCATTATGTATTTTCTAGAATGTTTTGGGAATTTCCATTTAGAAATTCCCCGTAGGTGTTATTATCTTTTACCTAACAAAGTTATATATGTTTTGGAAATTCCGTGATGAGTCATTCTGGAAATTCTGTGATGAGCCATTGGAAATTCCGCGTAGGTGTTATGACGCTAAAAAAGGTAGCTAGATTTTTTCTCTGTAGTCATTCTGCAAGTGGATTTGTACAACGAACAGGTAAGTGAAACCTTTATTTTTCTTTGAATTTAGTGTTACAGACTGAAAAAAATTATAGTTATCCTAAATATATCGTCTTTACACGCGTTTCAAAAGTTACCTAATACTGAATAAACTGCAGTGTGGATCTAAAATAAATCTGCCGGATGTCGTTCGGAGTTCTGTAAACAGATGTTACGTGACTTACTAAGCGGCGTATTGAAGATATAAAAATAACCTACCTGGAATATGCACGACTATATTGAAGATCTACCTGGACTGCATGTATATATTAAACATGTGAACAATCTGAATTTATCAGAGTGAAAAGGTGTTAAATATCCTTCTCTGCTATAAATTATACTGATCCACTGACTGCAGACAGTTACTGAATATAACCGTTACAATGACCGAATAAAAATAAATCGCGACGGTCATGTAATCAAGCGGGACAACTGCTTAATTACTCTATCAGAGAGAGATTTGTTTGACGGAGTTATCTACCTTCATCTGGGTATACTGAAACGTTGTTTTTTGTTCAAATTTCTTCGGAAATGCTGATTTGTATATATTATCCGCGACATATTTTACTGAAGGTGGGTGAACATCAAAATATTTAGCAGCTGCATTTATTGATGGAAATATTTTTTCTTCGCATGTATCCATATTTACAGATTTAACTGACCTAGGAGACTTGCAATTACTGCCAGTACCCCCGCGTGCAGTATTCTGACTCTGTGTAATACCTTGCAAATTACATAAAGAGTTATTTTTCGGATTTGAATCAATATGCTCGATCACAAGTCCGTCTTCGATGACTCCATGAAAACATTCATACAAAAATCTATGTGATAAATATCTTTTTTTCCCAGCATTAAATCTAAGATAACCAGTATTATCAACAACACCGACTGGTTCTTTTAATCGACAGTGCCTAATTACACCATCTTGAGATACTTCATAATTCTTGATGATGGAATGCTTCACAAATTAATTTTGTTCCATTCGTATAATGATATTATTTGCTTAAATCATTATTTTGAAAATCTGGCGAGATAATCTTCGGCGGTCTTTATGGGAGATTCGACTCCATCGGCGCTATTTTTTTAATCATAATATCGTTTCAGCTCTCTGTATTTTTTACCACCACAACGCACACACAACTGAGTTTCTCCTCTAACCCCAACACCACAATTTAAGCACGATTTTGGTCCTAGACTCCCTCTGCGAATATTTTGCATGTGGTATCCACAGAATTAATTTACGTAGGCTTTGTTACAAGGAGTTAAATAACCGATCATCAGCCAACTGCATTTATTGTTTGTTTGAATCATTATATATATAATTATACTTCAATTTAAATATATATTTGTCCTCATTATAATATGTAAGAGTCTGAGAGGATATCCGAAATTAAGCTTTCTAGAGCCAGATTTGATCTTAACAAACTGCCGAAACCAAAATTTAGTTCTTTGATGCAAGATCTGGCTTTGGTGAACGAGAATATAACTGATCGTGTCAGAGAAGCCAAGAAGGAATTTCGCGCCGATGGTGCGGCTCATGTGTGGTCAACATTTAGAATCATGAATGTTATCGATGGTAGAATGAATGACGAGCGAGGAAGAAAGATTATTAAATATCACGACGATCAGCGATATTTTATTCTAATAAAATTTATTGTGCAGACAGACTACGACACTTGGATTATCCGTGACAAGCGCGACCCTGTCCGTGTAAATGTTGGAAGTAGCATCGTCACGTTGAATAAAAATTCCAAACCAAGAACGCTGACTGGTATAGACAAACCATATTATGAACGAGAGTATCCTGTAACCGCGGTTGTTTATGCGTTGTATCCGCTAAATTATAAACCTAGCGTTGATGATCTCGCGCCGATGAAACTATCAAGGATAAACTGTGTATTTGAGCGAGTTACAGAACACTTCACAAACGCAATACGTGGAAACTGTTTAACGGATTTGCGACGAAAAAAAAATAAACGAGTGGGCAGAAACAGTTAAAGATACCGGAGCGTCTATCAGCGACGTTGCTGAACTGGAAAAAATATTAAAATTTCCAATAACAGTGAAAACACTAACCGGAGAGATTTTATACAAATCGAAATATGAATCAAGGGGAGTCCCGTTAACGATTATTGATCATAATGCACATGCATGGACGTCCGCGGTAACAATATTTCCACGAGACAGAACAATTAGATTTTATAGCGACTATATATTTGATTTTATCAGAAATACCAGTAAGAGTGACCCTGTATTTGTTTGGCTGTTTCAAAGTTCCGATGACGGAAATTATGATCAGTTTGTACGGCCTAGCGGAGAAATTTATCGTACAGAATCACTCCACGAAGAAATGAAAAATCTTGCGTTGAAATACACGAACGATGATGATGTTATTGAACAATTACTGAATAACTGTTTTACCGTTCCATCAGTTACTGCTCACTTTGCTTAGGAGAAAAGTTCATGGAAACCTACAAGATCGGAATTTCTCGTTGATGTCCAACGTAGTTGTATCGAATACGGACACGGCGGATTATGGAATACTAAATACGATTATAGCGACGTTATCTCAGTTGATATGGTAGCGTGTTATCCTGGAAGTTTTCTTGGATACGGAGAGTACTCTGAATACTTTAAGAGATTTGGTCATCCAACACACGAGATGACCAAAGTTGCAATAAATGGTACTTTACCAGATTTTGATCTGACTGGATTTGTTTGTATAGAATCATTCGAGTTTGTACAAATTCTCCATCTGATTACTTATGCTTGGTTTGGAAGACATTTCTCAGAAAAACATTGGGCTCCAATAGTACCATTACGATATATGATTGATGTAAAAATCTTAATATCGTTGGTTGTAAGTGAAGCGATAATATCGTATCGTCCGCAGAAACAAGTTTGGTTGCCAGAACCAGATAAGTTTGATGCAGAAAAAGATATCAGGGAATAATTTCCTAATCTTGACGAGGATGAAATTACTGAACTTATTAATAATGTATATAAATACAGAAAAGAAAATAATAAGAAAGTTGCAAAGGATCTCGCCAGAAAAATAATCGGTAAGTTTACTCAGGGTGGTGCGCGTGATCATAAACGAGCGTGTACAAGATTAATCATGGACGATGCAGAACTCGATTTTATAATCGCTGATACAACGGAGAGAGGTACATTTACAAACCGAAATGATGTTTATTTATCGAACGGAACTAAATTAGGTACAATTGTGAGTAATATTGATGGTGAGTCACCGCAGTTTACTCATTTCAGATCTTCGATAAATTAGTCGGTACTGGTTAATGGGGATCATGGAGGATAAAACAAGAAAATATATTAGTTATTCTGAATCCGCAGACGTTGAAATCAAGGAAATATATTACAAGAATAACAATCAAATATCAAAATCGTTAGCACCATCGGTATATGATCCTGTGACCAGACATAAAACCTTTTATCTTACTGGGTGTGGTGGTTCTGGTAAAACAACATGTGCGATTGAATTATTTCGGAATTTTGATCTGATTGTTTTGACACCCACACATAGACTTGCACGAGAAATGAACGAACGAGGAGTTAATTCGTGTACATATCATTGTTTCTTTAGATGGTGCGGAAACGCATGGACTCCATCGCGGATGGGTGAGAAATATATCCCTAAGATTATTATCTGGGACGAAATTTGTACGGTATCGTTGGAAGTATTAAAAATGTTTCTAGATTGGTTGTTAACAAAAAATAAGGCTGTGTTAATGTGTGGTGATCATGGTCAACCGCCACCTTTTGTTGGGCAGTCTCCACATGAGTGGTTAAAGAATTTCGTAGATTATTACGAAGAAGTAATTGATGATCATAGAGCTATTAATGAACCGCTAAAAGAATTTAAAAAGTTTATCAGACTACAGCCGGATAGAATACAGTGCGAAATAATGCGTTAAATAATTCCAGAGACTATGATGAATGATTTTTGGAATTTATTGAGACCAAATGATTTGACTCTTGCAAGTAGAAAGACAGTTCGTGATATACTGCAAGAGAAATTATTTCTGTTACACAAGGAAAGATTTTCAGATTTTCCTGTACCATTGTGTTATCGCCCAGCAGATACACGAAAACAAAATATCGAAGTCGATATTCCAGGAACTAATGAGAAACAAAAACATGTAGTTAATGA
>JAECUM010036389.1:0-12493 GCA_016617855.1 Megalonaias nervosa
TGTGTGTGTGTGTGTGTGTGTGTGTGTGTGTGTGTGTGTGTGTGTGTGTTTCACTAACCTTGATAAATACATATAAATATCCAACAAACTGATGGAGAACTCGTATGTAGTGGCTTTAAATCTTTTGGTAAAGGAAGAAAATGAATCAGCAAAAGTTATGTTTTTGTGGGGGTGGATTTCTAGCAACAATGTATTGATGTGAAAATTTAATAAACTATTCCAACACTAGTGTAGAACAAACCTCGTGTATCTATTTTGGGCAACCTCACATATGTACCCAGCTGTGCCTGACAATGTACTAACCTAATAACTTTTTTAAACATGTCGTGGTTGCGCGTGTAAGAATATAACCCAAGGCGTAAGAAAGTTTTTTTTTTTTTTATGATATTGGCTGTGTGATGCATAGTTATAAAATCCCTGTTAAACTTCAACTCAAAAACAGAGTTAGTAATAAATTAAAATTAAAATTAAAATTTTATAAGAGAATGTTAGGGGCTACACTATTCCTATTTAAAAAGAGGAGATATGTTCTGTTGGGTAAAACAAAGAATGCATCCATTATATGTGTACAGGAGACAAACAGTACACTTGAGACTGAAAAATAATGGGAGGCTGAATGGGTTATAAGTGTTTGTTTTAGCTACAAATCTGCTAATAGGGCATGTGTTGCTATCCTGCTTAGACAATTTTGAATTATGTGTTAATACAAACATATGTGATAGTCAGGACAGATGCATTCTTTTAGATTTATCAGTTAATGGACTGATTTACGCTAGTGAATCTATACGGTCATCATGATGATAATGCTGAGGGTTTTTTTTTTTTTTATTGGAAATTGAAAGAGGATCTTATAAATTTTGACAATTCTTCTGTTTTTATTTGTGGTGACTGGAATTTTGTTCAGGACATGGAGCTTGACTCTTATAATATCCTGCATGAAAAACACTCCTTGGCCAGAACAGTAGTCCATGACATAAAGAAACAACTTGCCTTACTGGATCCGTGCAGAGCAGTCAATACATAGAGAAGAACATTCGCCTGGCGACATGCAAACCCAGTAAAACAGAGTAGACTAGACTATTTATAAATCCCCGAGAACGTGTCTTCAAATTGTATTGACTCAGCTATTATTATTCCTGGCTATAAAACAGATCTTTCAGCAATAACAATAAAATTTAAAATTATCGATATCCACGGTACCCAGAGGTAACTAAAAAGAAACAACAACAACAACAAAAATCAGACTTAGATGAAATGAGAAAAAAGAGATGGAGTGTGTGTGATGTTAAGATCAAAACCAAGGTGGTATGAGTCTGGCGAAAAAGAACTTCAAATATTTCCTTAACCTTGCGAAGAGAAATTACATACACAAACCAATAAGAGTTAATTACGGAAGACAGAACATGAGTAATTGGTCAAAAAGGTATATTAAATCACCAGATGGGTTTTTATGAAAAATTATACAAAACAAAAACTACAATTTACAAACTCGGAACAACTTTTTTAATCATCATAAAATTTTCAGATTTTGAAAGAAGGTAAATTAACTTTTGAGGAATGTGGTTTAATACTGAAAAATATGAAAAATGAAAACTAGCCCTGGTTTCGACGGATTTACAGTTGAATTCTACAAATTCTTTAGAAAGATCTAGGCAGCTTTCTCATTAGGTCTCTAAATGCTTGATATGATATGCAACATTTTTCAGAATTTCATTGTCAGGGAATAATTACTTGCATTTCAAAGGAAGATAAAGACAGAAAACTCATTAAAAATTACAGACCAATTTCACTATTTAATGTAGATTACAAGATTTCTTTGGTATCAGTTGCTTTCAGGGTCAAGAAAGTCATCTCTTTTATTATTAGCGACAGTAAAAAGTGTTTAGGAAACGGAGATTCATTGAAGATAATACAAGAACTTTGTATGACCTGATGCAATATATTGAATTTGTAGGAAATGGTAAAAATTATTCAACGAAGTAAGGAAGCAATAGCTCGGCTGGTGGAGCAGAAGAAATTTATCCCATATTAGAAAATTTACTTTGACAAAATCCTTGATTTTGCCAAAATTTGTTCATCTTTTTGCTGTTCTACTAAATCCTCCAAAATATATATAAATTTAACTGAATATATTAATTTTCAAGTTCATTTGGGTGGCAAAACGGAGGAGTAAAAAGAGATACTCTTATAGCTCCCTTTAAGGATGGGGGATTAAATATGATTCACTTGTGTGTTATATAAAACTTTCCTGGATTAGGCCCCTTTTACTACATGAAGATGGTTGATGTCAGAAACTTCTTTCTGAAAAACCATTTTCAAAATCTGGAGGTAAATATTGTTAATTAAACCAAAATTGAAAGAAATAAAGAAGTATCTAAACAATTACAAATATCTTGATGTTATTTGTGCTTTATCACAATGGAAAAATGAACCATGAATACTTGTCTCAAATTTTCTTAATTTAGTAACTGTAGACAATTTTAACTCATACACAAGATCGAGAACACAAGGTGTTGTACTTATTAAACACCTTTTTAATGCACAAGGATCTCTATTTCTGTTTTGATGAAATAATACAACACAAACTAATAATTTTATACAGTACTTGGTTCTTATCTCAAAGATATCTATCAAGTAGGAAAAGAAAATTAACTTTTTTAAAGTGGTAACAGTTTCCATGGAATACTCGACAAAACTTCGCTCCGTAGGTTAAGAGCAAAGATTAACTTTATTTATAAAGATCTGATGAGAACCAAGATCCAGAAGTCAAATAGTAAACACGAAACTTGGTCCAGGCAGCTAGGGTGTGCAATTGGTGCAAATGAATGAACCAGCTCTTTTGTTTTCGCTAAACTTTGTACAAAAGACACATAACTGATTAGTTTTAATTTTAGAATTCTACATAGAAATATTACCACAAACCAGTTTTTGAAAATGATTAATTTAAGCGATAATGATAAACGCACCTTTTGTAAGGAGGGAACAGAACACATAGAGCATTTATTATATGACTGTTCAGTTAATGAACTTCTCTTTGAAATTGTTTGTGGAATGGATCCAACCTTACGATCTAATTTTTAAATTACACTAAAAGGTGTCTTTATCTGGGTTGATCTTTATCAGCTTATTAATTATGCTTGCAAAACATCTATAAACAGATCACATTGTGTATCAAAAATCCCAAATCTCACCAATTAAAAAAAAATGGGTTTTATCATGGAAACGGATGGAAAAATGTGTCGCTAAAGTCAATAACATAAGTGATAAGTATAAGAAAAAGTGTGGATCCTTTTGTCATCATTTGGTTTGATTTCTAAGTTGTTCTTTACGTTCGCATCAAACAAACAAACAAACAGGCAATTTAAACACCTTGGGGTTTGTAAATAGGTGGTTTTTTGTGTACAATATTTGTGAGTGTGTTTGTCGGTGTGTGCATATGTGTGTTGTGTCAAAGTACAGGAACATATATAAATATCAGGATAATAATTTTAAGGTTAGGCCCCATATCCTAGATCAGATGGTGATGTAGGGGAACATATAAAATCCTAACAACTTATGTTCAACAAGAAAAAGAATTCATAGTCGGATTCGTCATACATAACATCGATGTCTTCGACAAGTTCATGTATTAATGTGCGAAGCGTCTTCTGGTCCAAGATGTCATTGGTGGGCAATCACTGACTAATCGATGCGGCCTCATTAATGACTGCTGTTGCCCCGCGCGAACCGGTTCCACAGCTCACGAGTTCATTGTATGTGTTGTTGTTACACAGATACACATTTCAATCCTTTGGTCGCGGAGCCTTTGATTGTCCCACGTTTGCGGTTTGAATGCACGACAACCAAGACCTTTTCTAAGTGGAAGTGGTTTATGGAATAGATCCTTCAATGGGAAAACATCCTTTTCTATAGGATCTCACCCAACCACATCGACATGGTGTTCTAAGTATCTTTTTGTGCGTACGGATAAAATATTCCCCGGCTGGTTTAAGCTTTTATGGACCGTGTATTCTATAGAGGCAAACGAGTTTGTCAAAATCGATCCACATTTGATTATTACCTCATAATCTTTTATATCTTGTCCACTTTTTGAATATCCATTCGTACAATTCCATGTTGAAGTAAGTCGGTAGCATATCGGAGGGTAGTTCTTGCTCCATCGTATAATATTTGAATTTGTTTTGGATCATTTACATTAGTGGCAGACTTTAGGGCATTGTCACATGACGTGCCTCTTCATTAAATCTTTGAACTGTTGTTTCCAACTTTGAGCATTACTAAGGCTGTCTTTGTTGTTACAGATTTGCAAGTGCGTCTCCATCATTTTGCATGTCCTCGAACCATTTTTTGATTTGAATTATTCTGGCGCACGCCTGATCGGACCAGGCTGCAGATTTGTTCCCATTATCACTGCAGTGGTTCTCGCGACTTTCGCAATATTGTCAGCGGTTTGAATAGTCTTGACTAACTTCTTTTGTTGGTGTGTCCTTGCAATTTTGTATGGTTGTGTAATGTCCATAAATGGACAAAGTGGGGTCTGTGGGTGAACAAAATCCTAGAAACAGACTAATACACAAACTACAGGTCGTACCAGATTATAAAGGTACCTATTGTCCTGTGAAATTATATTTTTCTAAAAGTATTTTGAAATCATCTAAATCTTTAATCCATAGATTGATATTTTCCCACAGAATTCGGCGCAGTATTGTGGCATCAAGAGTCTTACAATATTCTGACAGCTTTTCAATATCTGGTCATTTGAACACATTCAAGGCAATCGGCCTCCTTTAACTATGCAGATACCAATGGTTACGTTCTTAACTATTCCTACATTAACTATGCAGATACCAATGGTTATGTTCTTAACTATTCCTCCCTTAACTATGCAGATACCAGTGGTTATGTTCTTAACTATTCCTACATTAACTATGCAGATACCAATGGTTACGTTCTTAACTGTTCCTACATTAACTATGCAGATACCAATGGTTATGTTCTTAACTATTCCCCCCTTTAACTATGCAGATACCAATGGTTATGTTCTTAACTATTCCCCCCTTAACTATGCAGATACCAATGGTTATGTTCTTAACTATTCCTCTATTAACTATGCAGATACCAATGGTTCTGTTCTTTGCGTTTCAATTTAATCCGTGGCCGAGTGGTCTAAAGCGCTCACAGTTACGGATCATCGCCATCTCACCTCTGTCTGCGTGGGTTCAAGTCTCGGGTTCTGCCATTATGGGTATGTGAGAAAGCTTGCAAGTAGCTTCTCGCGGGTCGATGGTTCTTTCCGGGGTTTTCCCGGGTTCTTCCTCCACCATTTATACTGTACGCCATGTATAGTCTGTCTTGTGCTGAAAAGTGGGGTTAAACCCTACAACAACAACGATCAATCAATCAGTCAATTTAATCCGTACAAAATATATGTAATAAGTTCTCGCAGCTCCAAAAGAAAAAGTATGCATGAGCTTTATTAAGGTATTCAGGATCACTAGCGTTCAGTTTCCTCCACCAATCTTTTGTAATACCAACATTTCTCCATTTTATGCCCTTTTGAATGTAATTGTTCTTTGCCACTCACGTAAATCCCTACCCAATATACTTAAATAGTTTTGGATGTAATTGTTCTTTGCCTTTCACGTGAATCACTACCCAAATAGTTGTAAAATGTTGTCGTAGCTTTAGGAGTAAAACTGCAAATGGGCTCTTCCACAGTTTCGCATGGTGATAACATCACTTTTTATTGTGCAAGACAGTGCATAGATCTTTTCTTTGTCGAGGTATGTAGCAATGCGGTTTCATATTTTCGACTTTGCCTTGTAATAGATATAACTGGTAGCCATAGTGTACCGTGTTGTATTTGGAAAGTCGCACACGTTTATCCTAGACGATTGTACATACCGTTTTCTGGAAGTCATCTTGATCAATGTTGAATAAAAAACATTCCTCAGGTGCTATAGAATTTGTATGTTCGTTATTCTCTCGGTAGCTGTGATTGTAGTGGCGATATAGGTGATGTTGTTGCTGATGATCAGTTATCTGATTTTACAGTGACTTAAATGAACACATGCTAGCAGTGATCTTCTCGTGTTAGGCGATACAGAAAGTTGTCAGCGTCGCCGTTGCCATACTTCTGGCTTCTCTACAGTGTTGTGTGATCGAATAATAATTACTCGCTTCGGATATCAAGTTTTATTATATTCTACTTTCACTATGTACAAGGACCCGGTGTGAAAAAGTTACACTGTTCAGTACAACTTGAAATTTTGAAAGAATAAGCTAGGATTTGTTTGTAATAGTGGGATATGTGTATTCTAAGCACGAGTGATTGTCATCATAACAGAGTGGGGTACGTGTATTCGTAAACACGAATGTTTGCCATCATAACAGAGTGAGGTACGTGTTTTCGTAAACACGAGTATTTGCCATCATAATAGAGTGGGGTACGTGTATTTGTAAGTACCATTATAATAGAGTGCCGTTATAACAGAGTGGCGTATGTGATTGCCATTATAACAGAGTGGCATATTTTTATTCGTAAGTACGAGTGATTGTTATCTTAGGTACGACTGATTGCATGCTTTTTTAAAAACTTGGAATCTTAAATAAAACGAAGGTTGCTCACATGTTAACATTTATTATAAATAACCCGGGAAACTACTATTCCGTGGATAAGAGTTTCCACACCATTTTCCCCAGACCTCAGAAACAGAAGTACAGTAGTATGTAATGGCTATTTGCAGGCATATTTCAACATATGCAGATAATTATGGCAAAAGTATATACATCATTGTAAATGTCGGAAACTGACGGTTTGTATTGTATAGATTTGTAGGTTTGGCAAATTTTATGTTCGTAATACAAGTCATAAACACTGTACACTGTAATGTCGCATGTCATTTATCTTTATCTGTCCTAAACATGTGTGACACACTATGTACACGCTATACTCCCATCACATATGATTAATATAAATAAGACCTATCTTGAATTTTTAGATACAAGTGATACAGTGCCATCTAATACGTGTCATTGTATGTTCTAAAATTTTTATGCTTGTGTGCAGGGCCGACAAAAGGGGAGGGGGGGGGGGGCAACCGGAGATATATGACACGTATGTATGTATGAATTGTTACGACTCTGTAGTTTAAATTAAGTAACAGAAAGAAGCAAAACCAGCCAGTAATGTACAATCAACAAATAATTTAATTTTCTAAGTTTATAACATGAACATTTAAACAGCACTACTGCATAATATAAATAGTATAAAATTCCAGGAAACTCAAAAGTGGTGTTGTCCTTGTTCAAAAGAACTTTCTGTCCCATAAAATACATGTCAAACATATTTGTACCGGCATAAATAATCGTAGTCAAACTTCCAGATTTAAAAAACGGCAACGTCGGTTTTGAGAGCAGTAAATAACGCAGAGGAATTATGTGTACATATTCGAACAACTGTTACCCCAGTAGCTCGTGATTCCATGTAAGCAATAAGATTCTAGAAGACATACAGCCCAGAAGAAGTGTTTTGTGGAATATATACTTGTAAATACTGGATTATTTTGATCAAGAAAACGGAGAAAGATTAAATAGAAGACAGGCCAAAAGATGCAATAGAGCTAGATGCTTCCAATCTGTGCGGAAAACGGCTTAAAGTAAGCTGTTATGAAAGAACGATGGGCTTCTCAAAACCATTATACAAAAGCTGGATTATTAATGCTATAGAATCTAGATAGTACCTTAATTTCCAGTCGATGCTTGCATCAAATAATAAAATCACAATGATAGTTTACATTAATGGAGGATATGCACTCAGTATAATGAATAAAATTATCGTTACTGAAAATTAACATAAAGAGTGAAGGTGTAAATATATACTTTCATCCTTCTGACCTTTAACTGAGCTTATGACTGCAGGTTATGTTATCTACAAAACCAAAAACGATTTCTTATGTTATGAATTCAAAGAATTATTAAATAAAAATTCAGTTGTTTTACTCAATATTTCTTTACTGTGCATTGTATGGACTGCAGATGCATTCAGCAGGGTATCCTACTTTATGAATTTTGTTTAGTTTATGTTCCTTATTCATTATAATTTTTCAGCTATCATCTCACATAAAAGACCTTTAAAACCATTGTTTAACAAAGCCGGGTTATCAGAGGCCTACCGGTGAATCCAAAACCACGCTGCCTGTTTATACCCATTGTGAACAGAGCTTAAACTGATAAAAGTGTAACTGTTATGGTGATGGATTCTATCTATATTTTACGCTGATCAGATCTTTACATACAGTGTTTTTAATAATAGGATAAGTTTATGTTCACATAATACATGTACTTCAAATACGTGTGCTTGGAACGAGGAAAGTGATGTTTATTTGAATATTTGCATATAAAACAGTGCTGATGTCAAGTATAATAATAAAATAGATTCAGTATCGTAAGGTTATCATTTAAATGGAAGAAATCAAATTTTCTTGTTTGCCAACATTTTGGAATAATTAGTAATCCGAGGAACTCACTACTACAAATACCACGAAATCACCTAAAAGCAGTTTCATACAAAAACCACGAACTTTAATAGCCTTCTCCTTTTCGATTGATAAAAGCGTAGGAAATAATAATAATAATAATAATAATAATAATAATAAACAACTGCAATGTGCATTGGCTGCTATATGTCGTCTACCTTTTCCCATTCACTACTTCTATGTACCTGACAGCCATTCCTTCTACAGTCATGACAATGGAAAATGTTTATTTTATGAAAAATTGGAAAATTGGAACATCATATTATTAATAGGATAGATGGAAGAAAATGATTTAGCTAGAGCTTCTGTTGTATAAAGTTGTTATGAAAGTATACTTTGTAACGACAATTTAAAAGAAGGTCTTGTTGATGTTGTAATGTGTATGGCTTTTAGTTACATCATTATATTAAGATATAAATGTACCTCTTTTCTATTATTTCAGTCTAAGCCTAGCAAGCCATATTTGGTTCATATAAAGCATATTTCGTTTACTTCGTGACAATTCTCTTTATTATTTGGAAAGGAGTCAAGAGTTACAATCTGTTAAAAGTAGTTCTGTTTAAGTAATATCCTGCCATTATGTTGGCGGTGTATGGGATTTACTTTGTCCCACTATGTCTGTGGATCTATGTATGTCTGTGGATCCATCTGTCTTATTTATCCATGAAAAACTCTTCTAAAGTTTCACTTATTAACATTAAACTTGCACTGTGTGTGAATTTGTGATGAGTATGCTTGTCTACCATGTAATAAACAGATACAAGGTTCATCCTGTACTTATTTTATTTTAGGAGAGAGAGAGAGAGAGAGAGAGAGAGAGAGAGATGTTACAACGTACACAATCAATCTATAACACTTTTTTAGATGACCCACAAGAACCCATTACAGAAGAAACTACTTGCTTTATCCACTGCTCTAAAACTGTATATTAAAACACTTTATATTAAAACTGCTATTCTTAAACGAGAGCACATTACTATGTAACAAACAGCGGCGACACCAGTACATAGTCTTGTATTATCACATAAACTAATGTGAAAGCATCAACATCCACTCTCACGCCATAGGTTACTATTTTAATTTGTCATGTAATCAGATTAGCGTAGTCAAGCTCTATTTTTAGACGAGGAAACCCCTATGTATGTCCAAGTTTGGCACTCTTTAAATGCGATTTTCAGCCTTATTAGATTGAGAATGACCTTAATTTCTACATTTTTCGACATTTCGAATCAAACAGAAAATGAAAGCAATGTTAATATTTTGAAAATTTATGCAGTAAGAGGAACAAACATTATTGTGAATTAAATCCCAAATAATTTCCCAAATGTATAGAGTGTTCCGAATGAATTATAAGTCTTGAATGTGCTGATATACCAATATATTTGAATGTGTTGATGCTCCAACAATCTTGATGTAGCACAATGTCATCGAATGAATTAACAATACTCCCAAAGTATTGTTTTAGTCCAAAATGTCAATGAGCACTTTGTAATTCCAATGAACAATTTAAATAATAACTCTTCTCCAATTATAACTGAACACAATTTATAACTCTGATCATAGATTCCCAAAATACTGATATTAAGATAGGAATGAATAATTGTTTACTTGTTCCTTTGTAGCAGAAAAGAACAAAAACCAGCAAGATTTGTAAAATTCAACAAATTATTTATTTCCTTAGAATACAAAAGTGAAATATTAACGAGCTCACATTATTACATTAAATCCCAAATAATCTTAAAATTTCTCTAACAATTACAACTCCAAAACTTAAGAGTATTCCGAATTCCAGTTTTGTTACGAATGAATTCCAAAATTGAATGTGCTGATAAACCGATAGCCGGGAAAAGTGTTTATGTGCTAACGGTCTTGATGTATCACAAATGATATAATCCAAAAAGTTTCTAAATACATTCACAATGATCCCAAAATGGTGATTTGGTCCTAAAGCAAAAGAGCATTTTGTAATTTCAATTAATAATTTAAATAAAATAAATCCTCTCAAAAATTTAACTTTACACAACTAACAGACTGATTCAACTAGTAAGATGCTAATGTATGAATAAAGAATTTCTGTATACTTCTCCCATTATATAAAAACATAACGCACAATATAAGGATCAGGATGACGGTCATCGAAAATTTCATAAAAATGTAAACAAAATTCATTGATGGAATCTTCCAGAGTCAGAATCAAGGTTTTATCTAGAACTCAAAACCAAGTAAACATATTTACCTACAAATAAAAATAATCTTAATACATAATCTGGCATCATCGACAAACGTTAAAACATTAGCTATGTATCATGTTATTTAAAAACAAAGACATTAGTTAAGTAGGCTCAAACTACTACCTTTAATTATGGACAAAGGTTAATCACACAATACCAATGAAGATACATAACATATAATCATGGACAAAAAACAACACACAATACAAATTAAATATACATAACATATATAAGCATGGACAAAAGACAACACACAATAAAATTAAATATACATAACATGTAATCATGGAGAAAAAACAACACACAATACAAATTAAATTTACATAACACGTTATATACAGGTTGTTATCTGACTTATGACACAACAAAATATCCTATACTTTGGTCATTTCCAATGAAAATTTCCATCAAATTCATATACAAGATCAGGTTTGTTTTCAATAAAATTTTAGCAGACAACCTGATAAAAAATCGAGTAGACCACGGTTTTTCGAAGCCAAAAACCAATGTCCTGAACTCAAATTAAAGTAAACCTGTTTTTGTATACAAATGATCATTATCTATGTATTATATATGTGTATGTATATATACGTATACGTATATGTATGTATGTATGTATGTATGTATGTATGTATGTATGTATGTATGTATGTATGTAGTGCAAACGAATTTAAATGAAAGGCTCTTCTATATTCATTTTATATGGACACAAACATCATTTGCGTTGTTTGAGAATGAACAAAAATATATGAAAACATTTGCGTTGTGTGGGGATGGCATGGTATCTGAAAACATTTGCATTGTTTGGGGATGGCATGCATATCGGAAGACATTTTACAGTATGTTTGGATGGCGTGGGTATCTAAAAACATTTGCATAGTGTGTGGATGGCATGCATATTGGAACATATTTTACAGTATGTGGGGATGGCATGGGTATCTGAAAACATATGTGTTGTTTTGGGATAGCATGGATATCTGAAAACATTTGCATCGTGTGGGGATGGCATAGGTATCTGCAAATATTTACATTGTTTTGTGATAGCATGGGTATCTGAAAACATTTGCATTGTGTGGGGATGTCATGGGTATCTGAAAACATTTGCATTGACATTTGCATTGTGTGGGGATGTCATGGGTATCTGAAAACATTTGCATTGTGTGGGGATGTCATGGGTATCTGAAAACATTTGCATCTGGCGCATATTCGTGGAACTTAATTTAATAGTGATGCAAACAAATTAAAATAATAGTCTGTATGATATGAGTCAATGATATACTTTAGAAATAAACTAGTTTATAAGATGTTTTGATAAGATATACTTCAGAAGTAAAATTCCTAGGTTATAAGTTTACATTATGAAAAAGAAGTCCACAATCATCGGAACACTTTAAGACGAATACACTGATTATGGCACTGCTCAAAAACTAATTTCTATGGAATCTTACACACTCATATAACGGCAAACACAAATAATAAAATGTCTTCTTATTAAGCCATTTGAGAGAAACTAAATTCATGATTTATTTATGTACACCACTTGTATTTATTTATCCAATTTACACTACTTATACCATTTGTATTAATTATACCATTTGTATTAGCATATTATTTGTATTATTCATGCACGTGAGAATTTAATTTATAATTGAGGTAAAATAAATAAAATATCAATTTTAAACGCTTGCTGAAAATTCATACACATTGTACCTAGCCATTTTGAAA
>JAECUM010036390.1:0-24473 GCA_016617855.1 Megalonaias nervosa
CGAGAAATTTACTGTATAATGTCCACAGGGTTTGCAACTTTGTATCATTGATTATATAAACACTGTAGATAAATCCCAAGGAAAGTGCCTACATATCGTTACGACGAACCATATTCTTGTAGGTTACTTGATGTAAGTTCAATTTCAAGGTTTTCATCCAGCCCAAATTCTTTTCTCTCTCACTCCAGATTTCTGCGTATTTTGACCCTTATGCATGAGAGGGGAGGGGGAAAGGAAAGCAGACAGAATTGCGATGAAATTGTGTACCATATAAAATTCATTTAGAAACGGAGATTATTATTACTCTTTGTCGTTATTTTCGTCCGTCAGTAATGATTAATGAGTGGACAGCACACAGTTTCAAGGGCTCAGTTGCAAGAATGTTTATATATGCGTATTATTGCGCCATGGAAGGATCACAATTTGATATACCAATAGTACTGGTACATCAAATAGCTTAATACCAACACTTTAAAAGCCATGTTATTTT
This sequence comes from Megalonaias nervosa, assembly GCA_016617855.1. NCBI lineage: Eukaryota > Metazoa > Mollusca > Bivalvia > Unionida > Unionidae > Megalonaias > Megalonaias nervosa. Next base: position 491 of record JAECUM010036390.1, read on the forward strand.
TAATGTATGTGGCATATATATATATATATATATATATATATATATATATATATATATATATATATATATATATATATATATTAAGAATACAAATCATAAGGCGAATAACAGTCCTTTCAAGTGCACTGGATCCAGCAAGGGATCACGTGTGACAGGGAATGATTAAGATAAATGTAATAAACTGACAACGAACAGTGCAAAACCTGTATCTAACTAGCCTGTGCGCTTTCGACTGTTAATGAGTTTTTTTTTTCAAAGGCAAATACAAAACAGACAAGACAAGCAAATAAAACACAAAAACCGTTGTGTTTGCAAAACTTTACATGGCTGTTTACATCCGCAACAAGTTGTAATAAACTAGTTGAATCATAATAAATTTAAAGGTTTAATTCCTGTAGAAACAGCCATGTCAAGTCTTGTACTTGCAGTTATTCCACTTGCAGTTTCAATACAGCGACACCAAATGTGCGTATAGTCTCCGCCATTATATTCCGGGTCATTTACGATTCATTCCGGAATGATTCATTCCCGAAAAAAGAACAAGTTTTAGTATGTATGTATGGATGGATGAATGTATGGATTGATCGATGCACGGATGGATGTAGCGTTTTACGGTACTTCAGCACAAAAGTGGATACGTAGTGCAACAAAAATCAAGTGTTTGTATCGTTCATCATAGATTATTTTCATGGTGATGGGATATATTCACCTTTAAAAGGTTTGTACTGTTCTTTTTAATTCAACGACAATATCAGTAAAAATTTATTGTCACGAACATTACACAGGCAATTAAGGCACATCTTGCACAATGTGTCACTGTTCCATGACGTCACGCGACATCAGTCATAAAATATTCATGTCCAGCAAGCTATCTTCTCGCTATTTAGTTTTATATATTTCAAAGTTTATACTTTAAACCAATAAAAATACATCAAGCCATTATTTATTCCCATACAATGAATATGTTATCCGTCACTGTTATGCATGAGCATTGTTTGGGCGATGTCATTTTGATAACGATGTTTCTGAGTGTGTATATAGAATACACAATCAGTCGAAGAACATAAAAATAAGAAAACGAAGTTGGTGTATCAGTCAACATCCTTACAGAAGAGGTTAAATGCTTTAGTATTGACGCTCTCTATGGGCAGTGTACAATGAACTTTGTGCAAGCAAATGTTCAGTTCAAAACAGTATAAATTTCCACAAGAAACTGCTGAATATTATGAAAACTACAAATATACTGAAAAAGCTACATTTTCAGCGAAACTGTTTAATTGATAGACCTAATGGACAAAATTTTTAATTTTACACCACGTTTGCTATAGTTTACGATACGAGCGCTAGAAAAATTTACAAAATAAATTGTGCTGATTATTTCTTTCGTAAAAAGAAACAAAGAAACAAAGAAACAAAGAATAAACAAATAAATTAATTGTTAATCAAAGGAATATGATGAGTGAAATTGAGACTATGATGATGATGATGGTCATCGTCTTCTTCTTCTTTTCATTATTATTATTATTATTGTTATTATTATTGCTGTTGTCGTTCTTATTGTCGTTATGCCTATTCAGCCAATAAAGTTGCCAGCCACTGGAATGATAAGACTTCGCAAAAACAAATTCTCAAGAAAGATGTGAATTACACAAGCGTATGACATCTTTCAAGAGTGTTGCATTTCGGTCAGTATAGGAATTTGGTTATTTTGAGTTTCAAATATATATACGCGTGTTCTTAAAAGTTTTGATATTAATTGTTTCATGAACGAAAACTTGCATATTCTAGTTTTTAAAAGAGAAAGTAACAGGCCGAAAAGTCTTGCTTTATTCATATTCAAGAAAAATTACGGTGTTAATAGTTTGACTTTAAAAAATGAAGTAAACAAGAACAACACACACACACACACACACACCAACCCCCACCCCCATGAAAAACCCAAACATGAATTCACGCCCTCTAGTAAACCCACATGTAATTTGATTTATGTTCCATTTTGACTGCATAAGTATTAAACTTTAATTCTTATCAGCAAGTTCATACATAGGTCAACTTTCAAACTAAACGTTGATTGAAGCCCTCATGTAAGTAAGGTGGATCCTTGGTGTAAACATTGATGATCGATTACCGCCTTTCCTCTTCCGCAAGTTAGCTAAGGCCCGTAACAGTCATCTCGGACTAGTCTATACCAATACGTTATTCTCCGCTTTTTTTTTCTGACATTACTGGTGGCTGAGACCAACGTTGCTTGGCACGATTTGTACTGGTGCGTCAGTGATTTGAACTATCAGACTATCGGTCCGCTTGCTAATAATTAATACATTTAGTTCGACTGACCCTTGTAAGTAAAAACGTTCTGTTTTTGGAGCCATGGCATCAAATCATTCAGAACAGTCACCTTTTTGGTAATTATCCCTGTCAGAACAGAACACCTGTGTATTCTTCGGTTATTGACCTAAAATTTAAATTGCTGATGCATGCGTGGAAGGCAGTCATCCCAACGCAGGTCCGCCAGAAGTATTAGTCAGTTCCTAGTAATATCGTCCTCGTTGTCTAGACGTTTCCGCACGTGGGGGGGGGGGGGGGGGGGGGGGAGGGCTACTGCCTTCAACGCATGCGTCACCAATTTAAAGTTCTGACGCTCCAGCACAAATCGTGTCTCCCACAGTTGGTCTCCGCCAACTGTAATGTCAGAAGAAAAATAAGTGGAGAACAACTTGTTGGTCCCGGAATAATCATACGTAATTTCGTGATTCCAGGTGCACGTACACATCTACTTTCCGTGTAATCTCGTTTCGACCAGACGATATATTTTAGGGACCATTACATAGTATCACTCACTTGCCGCTTGAGTACTGAAACTGACATTTAACTTGGTAACATCGAGAAAAATCTTATATTTAAGCACGAGCAAGCAATATTGCTAGGTTGTTAAAAGATATATTTATATCTTTGAAGTCAGTAACATAGCTGGGCCCACGCTTAGGTGCCATAAAATCAAGTTTCTTTCTCACCCGCCCACTCACCTTATCTCTTTTTTTTCTAAAGGAAATTCAAGTTGATTCTTTACTAAATACATGGAATTAAAACCTTTCGGAAACCTTTCCTTTAAAAATTTAAACATTATGTAAAATCAATGACTGAAACGGAAACGGAAAGATTGATATTTTTTGATAATGTAATTTTGAATGTTCAAGCGAACTTTCAAGACCCCCACCTACTGTGAAATCTCGATGAATGAACCCCATTCATGAGTCCATCTTTATGACGTCATATACAAGTTAGTGTTGCTGGTAAGGATTTCAGGTGACGATAATATTTCTTTTTCTCATATTGTCGATGAAGCATCAATTTGTTTTCTGCAGAAAATCATGCGTTAATTGTATTCGAATATGTTCCTTTGCTTTCAGGTAGAAGAACTATGGTTTTTGGTAAAATATCAACTCTAGATTGTACAACATTTATTTCTGTCCTTTCACGCTTCAGTTCTACCGATTTTTGAGAGTCCATTATCTTGTCAGAGAAATTTAGACATAGATAGTGGCTTGGTTAACAGCAACAGTTCAGTTTAATAGTCACATAACCGCGTTAATGCCGATATGAAAATAGGAACAAACCAATAAAATGTCCATACTGTGGAAATGGTTTGAAACTTCTCTTATTGCAAACATTTTAATTATCCGTTTTATAAAACAAAAAAAAAATATGTGATAAATTCTGCAGTGAATTTATAGTGATCGCCTTGGAAACATTTATTATCAAATAGAAACAAGAAGCAGCTCTGTTCAACTCTGTTACATACATTTTCCTTACACTTTTACTTCAGAATGCCCAACTGTCTCGAGAGCATTTTTGCCTTTCTTTAACGCAGTTGCACAGCAACATTCAGATATCGAGAGGGACATAGCTATATGCCTTGATGTAGCCAACGAACTCGCGCAGTAAGTGGTGATTTTCTTTTTAAGCCAACATTTATGAAAGATATTTCTTAAACATACGTTATAGAGACGACGTCTTTTATGTCGAAAAGACGAGTTGCTTGTTGCAATTTGCTGTAATAATTATTTGGACATGATGACAAATTAATATGTCTCCGGAGTCGTGCTGACATGCCACCACACTACAACAAAGACAGTATATATTGGTTATCGTGTCTACCTAACTATCAATATATTTCAATAGGTAACTCGTCTTGTTGACATAAAAGACTTCGTCTTGATGATGTATGATAATAATAATATTAATGTCAACAACAATTAGAATCATTGTTTTTAATTATTAAGATTATTATCTTTACCTGAGTGAAGTACATTGTGTTTACTATGTTCTTTATAATAATTTTAGTAATAGACTTTCTAATTATAACTAAATTTTATTTTGTAAACATTGGAACCCTCCAGAATGAAATTTTACATCAGGTAATAGCTTTTGTATAGAAAACATTAATTGTGACCTGAGATTAAGTAGAGGACTATATAATCTAGGTTTTCTAGACATTATTCATTTATTTATAAGCATAACCTTGCTTTGATGAGGCTGATTATTCGGCAGTTCTGGCACTGATGCAGATTCCCTTTCATAGGAAGAGTGATGATGAGAGACGGGGTCCATGAGGTGGGCCATTCTCCTGTTTGCCAGATTTAGTTGCAGATTGTTGTGAGGACATGTATCATGGAGCTTCCTCCTGCTTAAACAAGTTCTACTGGTATATTGTCTACTCCAGCGGACTTTTCTTCTTTAGTATCTTTACTGCAGTCTCTACTTCTTCCCTGAGGATTGGGTGGTCAACCTCTGTTGTCGTCAGTGGGAAATTTAGTACAGCTTGGTCTCCAGGAGCCTCTTGGTTGTAAGGCTCAAAACAGTGTTCCGTTCATCGGTTAAGAATTTCTTGATCTTTTTTGAGACTCTTACCAGCGGTGTCCTGGATTGTGGTGGATCTACCCTGTTTCTCTATTGTCAGGCCTTTCACCAACCGGTATGCCTTTTCACTGTTATTCTGGTTCAGGCTTTTCTTGACTTCCTTACATTGGTCCTCTATCCAGCTTTCCTTCGCTTTCTTTAAGCTCTTCTTAATCCTGTTGTTAATCTCCCTGTACTTTTTGCTGCTTCGTGGTCTCGTCGCATTCTTCTCAGTTTTCTCATCACATCACAGAGGACGACGATATCTGCTGTGACACAGGGCTTCTTTATCCTACAATTCTTGCCAAGGATCTCGTTGGCTGTGCCTATTACTGCCGTGCTGAAGGTGGTGATCAAAGGAGTCTAGGTTTGTTTTTTCAGCACCCAGAATTGTAAGTGGTGCAAACTTGCCGCCTATTGATGCTTCAGATGCTTGTGCCACGCTTGGATCTTTAAGTTTTTTCAAGTTCAAACCTGATTCTAACCTGTCGTGGCTTCTTGGTCTTCTAAAGACGAAGTTTGATAGCCATCATCAGCAAGTTATGGTAGTTTCCTGTGTCATCTCATGGGAAGCTAAGTGTTCTTGCAATGTTAGCTTCCTTACCAAAATGTAGTCAATCTGGTTGTGATGTTTTCCGTCTGGACTGTGCCAAATCCGTCTTCTAGATAGTTTTTGGGCTCAATGGTGATCGTTAGCGCTAGGTAATTTGTTGGTGGCGAAGTCCAGAAGCTTGAGTCCTCTCTCATTGGTCTGTTCATTACAGTATGGAACACAGACTTCTCGCCAGTCTGCCTGTGCATCTTCTCCTTGGCATTCCAGTCTCTTTGAATAACTGTACTATCTTTCTTGGGTGACTGGTCAATGATGGTTTAACGTTGGTCATAAAACTCATCCACTTCCTCGTCATGATGTTTAGGTGTGTGTGTGTGTGTGTGTGTGTGTGTGTGTGTGTGCCCCATTCCGCACAGTCTTACATTTAACACATATACACTCACGTATACACACTCACATGCTCACACACACACACACACACACACACACACACACACACACACTTTCATCGTAACCAAATCAGAAAGCCGATTTCCAAGGAGACAAAATGGGACCAATCGCGAGATCTGCCTTGCGTAATGAAAACGACGTCATTTACGTTAACAAGACGATTTCCCGATTGTACTTTTTTGACATGATTATGTAGACATAATAACAAATTAATATATTTATGTTGTTTTAGTAGCATATTGTCACAAAATATTAAAACTTAAGTGTAAACGTGTCCTGTCTACATATTTATGTCAACACATTGCAATCATAACTCGTTTGGTTAACGTAAGAGACGTCGTCTTCATCAACACCGTTATACAAGTATCTCTTCATCACGATGGCAGCTTAATTCTTCCATGAAATACTTAAATACATTAATTAAACAAAACACATTCTACTTACTGTACTTATTTACATAACTTACACTACTTAACATATAGTGGGAATTTTTAACAGTGGAAACATTTTAACACTTAAACGGTGTCTGGGTGAGATCGCAAAAATAAATCTAAAATTTACCACGTTAAAAATTTTAACCGGACAGAATCCGATTTGCTAAAATTTAGCTGGCGATAATTAAAATCCCTTGATTTCTTTAAAAAATCGCAAAATTTACTTCCGCATTAAATACCTACTATACTGTAGCTAATACACGGAAAATTCCTCCCATTATTACTTCTTAAAATAGGTGCCAGAACAGATTTTTCTTGCTTATTTTAAATGCAAAAAAATAGAGGAAATTTAGCATCGAGAACACAGGTTTATCTTCAGATGTCTGTTAAAATATGACCCTTTTATCACTCTTAGAACTGTTGTAATTTATTAATAATCAGTTTTAACGCGTTTATCACTGTTACAGCTGCTTTAATTGGTAACAATCAATTCTGACACACTGATAACTCTCAAAACTGTTTAAATTGATCAATAATCAGTTTTGACCTGTTGATCACTCTCAGAACTGTTTCAATTGGTCAAAAGTAAGTTTTAACCTGTGGATCACTCTCATAATTGTTTTAATTGGTCAATAATCAGTTTTGACATGTTGATCACCTTCAGAACTGTTTCAGTTGATCAATAATCGCTTTTGATCTGTTGATCACTCTCAGAACTGTTTCAATTGGTTAAAAGTAAGTTTTGACCTGCTGATCACTCTCAGAACTGTTTTAATTAGTCAATAGTCAGTTTTTACATATTGATCACTCTCAGAACTGCTTCAGTTGGTCAGTGACCGGTTTTGACCTGTTGATCACTCTTAGAACTGTTTCATTTGGTCAATAATCAGTTTTTACCACTTGATCACTCTCAGAAACTGTTTAAATTGCTTAATATAATATTTTTTCATGTGTTCAGGATGGAGAAAATGTTTGACATCAGTGAAATTTATCATATCTGACAATTAAAATCATTTTACGTACAGCAGCTTTGTCATCGCCCCCTAGCCGAAAAGAAAGTATGCTCAATTTGTTTAACGATTTAAAAAACAAACGCCCGGTTTCGAACCTCGCATTTATTTCATAAATCTTAGAAAAAGTTGTTCTATCCCAAAATGCATCATCTGAATTCCAATAGTCTTTTTAGAATATCTCTCTCGCCATAGTACTGAAGTTGCTCTTCTGAGAGTAGTTAATGACCTTCTCTCTGCTTTGGATAGTGGAAAGGTTACAGTCATCACCCTCCATGAGTTGCCTGCGGCATGTGACAAAAAGACCATGATATATTACTTCACCGTCTCCAGCATATATTTGGTATTCACGATACAGCCTTACTGTAGTTCAAGTCATACTTAGTCAACAGGACACAAATTGTGTCCTTAAATGGAAAACATTCTAGCCAGTTGATCTATGTTTTGGTGTTCCACAAGGATCTGTTATCGGCCCTGTTCTCTTCATTCTGTACACTCGGCCGCTCTCAAGTGTCATAGATCGACATCCGGTGTCTCACCAGTTGTATGCTGATGACACTCAAATATAAAAATCTAGCTGCCCAACGCAAGTTGAGGCTACCATCCAAGGCGTAGAGAGGTACATTTCCGATATTATGTCATGGATGACATGTAACAAGCTGCAGATGAACAATGATAAAACTGAAGCCATACTGATCACCAAAACTTTCTCATTCACATCCTTTACCTCCAACAATACGTATTAGTAATACCAACATTAAATTTACAGTCAGTACGAAACCTAGGTGTTACTGTCGACAGTATGCTTTCATTACACCAACATGTAATGAACATATGCAAAGTTGCGTATCTGGAGCTGAGACGCATCAACTCCATTCGCAATTTTCTTTCAGTTGATGCCACTAAAACACTTGTTTGTTGTGTGTGTTCCTTAGTACTTTCAAGCATGGACTATTGTAATTCATTTCTATCTGGTTCGCCTCGGTATTTAGTATAGAAACTTCAAAAAGGTCACACGGCTGTTCGGATCGTCCATAGAGTACGAAGAACTGAGTACACATCCCCCTCGTCTGTAACCTTCACTTGCCACCAGTTCGATCCAGAAACAAACACAAAATCTGTTCACTATGCTACATTTCATTGACTAGTTCCAGTCCAATATATCTATCTGACCTCACTCATTAGTACAGCCCATATAGAAATTTAAGTTCCTCTTCCTACCCTCGCATTCTCATTGTTACCACTATTAAAATAAAGTCATACGGACAATGTTCTTTTGCGTACCAGATCCCAGCTACGTGGAAAAAATTACCCATATTTCTCAGACACAAGGACACTATGATCTCTTTCAAGAGTGCTCTTAAAACTCACCTATTTCGACTATAAGAACAGATTTAAAGACTTAATAATGTTTACTTCCGTAATTATTGTCAGCATGTTTTTGTTTTGTAATTTCATAGTGTTTGTTTTTGTAATCTTGTCTCTGTATATGTATTTATGTATTGTCTAATAATGTAAATCGCTCAGACCTTCTAATGATTAGGCGACGTACTAAGTCCACATTTTTATTATTATTATTATTATTATTATTATTATTATTATTAAGTTGTTCTTTTCCTATCGAAACACAATTGAAATATACAAGGAATAAAACCTGTATATTTAATTTGAACCAGGAACCAAATTTAAGTCTTTTGGTTTCGTACATATCTTTGATTGCAATTTTCAAATCATTTCGTTCACAAAACAAAAAGATAAAACGTGTACACTCTTTCGTCTACATTAGATTCTCAGAATGTTCAGAGGAGACAGAAATGCTGAACATCTTGAGAAAAGCCCACAAGAAGACCAGAAAAGCTTACTTACAGGCATACAGCCAGGCTATGGGCAGACGACAGGTGAGAAATTTTGCACTTTTGCGTGAATTAATTTTAAAATTTTATGTAAATATCAATTTAGAAGACAGCCCCACCCCGATTGTCTTGCAGGCTTTGAATAGTGAGTTCACTAAAATGGCATGTATACAATATTTTCTTGTAGCCAAAACATTTATTCCAAGTATCATCATGGGAATAATGATATTAATGATGTTAATAAAATATAATTTTGTAATAATTGGAATTCAATATTAGAATTAAAGACTGCTGGGCCTACATCAGATGTATCCAAAAACGTTTTAATAAATATAGTTTACATAATCAAATTGCATATTCCTTTTTTCCAATAGAAAAATCATAAGATACTTTGAGTAGCAGAAAGCTCTCATATCTTTTGTAATATAAAACTGATACTAGTTAATTGATTAATGACTCAATATTTGTAATTAGGTGACTGAACCATCTACCATTTAGATCGATTTGTCCACGGCAAAATCCCAATGCAGATATTAAAAAAAAAAATTTCAAAATTTATTTCTTTTATGCACAGTTATACCAAGAATCCTTACTGCGCCTCACATCCCTCATTAGGGAAAATGAAGGCCCTGGTAGTCGCATGGAGCAGACTTCCCTTACGTTCGCCAGAGACACCGCCAAGCAGTTTGTCGAAGCTCTAGAAATAGAGCAGGAAATGAGGGCCAATCTGAACACGGTAATCGCTTTCTTCACTGCCCTGCTTGAATTCATGTATGATTTACCGTAAACGTGTATTCATTTGCGTGTTATAGATGTACACTGCATTTATTTTCGCGAAATTTGCAATGGGCATTGACAATTACGAGTTGTAACAGATCTGCAAATTTCAGTGGCCCTAATTAGGGTGACGTTGGGAAAACGCTAAGTTTGATTGTCGAAAATAAATGTAGCTTTAAAGCGTTGGTGATGATTATGCTTGAAAGTTCTCTTGTTTCAATGTTGAGTTTAATGTGGGTTATCCTGGACATTAACCACCCTCAGATATTGGTAATTATCGTGTCCTTGAAGCCATTTTCACAGATGAAATAAAACTCGTGTATGCCATTCTCCTCGAAAATTCTGTATTTTTCTGTCAAGTTTTGTCTTCATTATGAATTACACAGCTAGTACAAATATGTTTCCATCCCGCATCTACTTTTCTTTTTCAGCTATAAGTGATATTCTCCCTTTATCTCAACAACCTATTTAAACAGTTAACTTTCTTTTCTTAAGCAAAAAGCTGTCATACGATGTCATTGCCCTTCATGCAGTTTCTGCCCTTTACATATCTTATGGCTGGTTGCGTCACTCAAAGAAAAACTCTTGCCACTGATGTCTTTAGAAATATTACTCCTTGCTACATTGGATTGTTTCTATGCCTCTGATATAGTACGAGTGAGACTGATGATTCCTCCTGTGTTCCTTTCTATGCAATAGTTTTTCTGCACTTTCTCCCTCTTACTGTTTTGTAAGGTCTCTCAGAAATACGAATCTGTAGCCAAGCAAAGAGCAGTGAAGAAAGTTCAGTATCTTCTAGACGCTTGGAAGACACATTTATCAAACTATATCGATTGCACCACTACTGGTTCTACAGAGAATGCAGGGTAAGAATTTCAATATTACTTGAACGGAACATCATTGATGATTTCATTGTTTTAGTAATATTAATAAGGAACAGAAAATTCTACTTTTTCTTGAACGTCTACCTTTTGCTGTACTTTTTATGGCTTTCTTTAAACATATTAACTTACTGATTTTTGTACGACAAGGAACGGAAACAGTCTATGTAACATATCGTGGAAATTTTTCTTAACACTTTTGCTTTTGCACATATTTAATCTCATTTCATTAAGGCAAATGTTATTATTTATGCGAATTTAATGTCCCAGCCTAAGCTTAAAATTAATGCATTTAAGGCAAATGTTGTTATTTACTCCAGTTTAATGTCCCAGACTATGCTTAAAATTAATGCATTTAAGCCAATTTAATGTGCCAGCCAAGGCTTAAAGTTAATGCATTTACGCCAATTAATGTTCCAGATTATGCTTCTAATTAGTGCATTTAAGCCAATTTAATATCCCAGAGAAGGCTTAAAATTAATGAATTTACGCCAATTTAATGTCCCAGGCTATTCTTAAAATTAATGCCAATTTAATGTCCCAGGCTATTCTTAAAATTAATGCATTTAAGCCAATTTAATATCCCAGCCAAGGCTTAAAATTAATGCATTTAAAGCAAATGCCATCATTTACGCCACTTTAATGACCCAGCCAAGGCTTAAAATTAATGCATTTAAGGCAAATGTTAGCATTTACGCCAATCTAACGTCCAGTCCTAGGCTTAAAATTCGTTGTTTAATTTGTAGAAACATGTTAGAGTTCTTGTGTGGACGTGTGGGGGTGGGGGTGGAAGAGACAGAAATTGCAACTATATTTTTTTCATTCTGAAAATAGAAATATGCGAAAACAAAAAACAGTAACACAGTAAATCAATTCAATCTATCTGTATACATAGATGGATCATGACGGCAACTAACAGTATAATCCAACTATGGTAATGCTCCAGCACTGTGTTTCGACAAATTAAACAAAAATTGAACAACTGTAATTTACCTGTACTTGTTTTTGGCGTCAAACCTGGATTACCCAATCTTAACAAAATATAAGGCAATTTAGATTAGTAATATTTTCTATCTGACTTCTGGTGACATACTGATGAAAAACCAAACCAAATGTTCTAACATCCTCTTTAGAAATAAAAATATTAGTTTAAAGCTATTATTATTATTATTATTATTATTATTATTATTATTATTATTATAGTTGCAGCTACAGATATCAATTATTGGAGACTTACCGGCAAATTGTGCGTAATAATCCACACGTTCTAGTTGAGAAATTTTTTCGCCGCAACAAAGAAAGATTCAACATTTCGGAGCTTAATGTAAGACATTTGGAAGATTTTTTCAACATTTTTAGTTACGTTGACCAATAAAGCATTTTTCCCCGATCCTCCTTTTTAAGTGAAAAATTGACTGGATTTGTCGAAATTATGCCATATTAAGTCTCTCTTTACATTTCCTTTACGACTGCGTTATGATTGGTCGTTGGCCAGGAAAATATAAATGCGGTAATGCGACACCTGATTTTCATGGTAATTTTATTTTCTTAAAAACAAAACAATTCATTCAAATATGCCAGTGAGGATGGATGGCTGTTTTACCTACATGTTTTAAAAATTCTTGAAATAATAGTACCTTTTTACTTTGTCAGTTATGAACTGATTAACTGTGTTAATTTCCGTAATATTTTGTATGCGTCGTTGAAAGTGGTTAGCAATTAAAAATCTCTTGGATTATGTTCCGTTCTTGATTTTACAGGTGAACATTGACGTTGATATAGATCTAAAGACAGTTCTTGGTTTTAAACCAGAAGTTAAACCATTGTCTGGAAAGCTCAAGGACAAGCAGTCTTACTTGGGTAAGCAGGAACTTGCTGAAAAGTATGTATCCCATAAGGTTTCTCGACAAGAGATCTTTAAATGCGACAAAAAATTAAAACCAGATGGGATGATTTCTGTGCAAGATGTCATGATTAAGAACATGTTATTTTATTCTAACAATTTTTCAAAAGCCCGTTAATAACATACCTACAGAATATCATTCGAATGAATAAGATCTTTATCAGGTACTGGAAACAAAGTAAAATGTATATTACATATCTCACGTACCGCTTTAAGTGGTTAGAGCGTTCGACTCGGATGTGGGAGGTCACGGGTTCGAAGCCCGACTGAGTCATACCAAAGACATAAAAATGATAATTACCAAGTGAATTTTAATGAAGTTATATTTACAGATCTGGCAACAGCCAGCGACTTTCTTTTCTTTTATATAAAATATTACAACTTTGCACCCATATTTGACTTCAGTGGTGTGGAGAGAGAGAGAGAGAGAGAGAGAGAGAGAGAGAGAGAGAGAGAGTATTTGGTGCATCATAACTGCTTAGCTCATATGCTACAATTTTGAAAGTAAAATATTTATTTATATGTAAGATCACGAGCATGAGATCCGCGTGGGTTCAAAGTCTCGAGCTTGGCCAATATGGGTATATGAGAAAGCTTGCCAGTAGCTTCCCGTGGGTCATTCGTTCTTACCGGGTTTCTCCCGGGTTCTTCCTCCACTAGTTATACTGGCCGCCATGTATAGCCTATCACGCGCTAATAAATGGCGTTAAACCCAAAACAACAACAACAACAACAACCAGTATATATTCTACTGGAGGGGGGGACTAATGTTTTGCCACTTTTCTTTTCCTACACTGCTACAAGTTATATGACTCGCGAGAGCATAACAACTTTATTATAGAAAAAAGTGCACCGAATACCTAAAAACATGCGCATATATTCATAACAAAGCTGTATCTCTAATGAATTGTGTGATAGATTTTTAGATTGGTATCGTATTTTTATAGATTTTTCCGGTCTAGCTGAATGTGTGTTCCTACCACCTGGTTTCAAATGGCATGGCGTTGACGAAGATAAAGAGCAGAATCAAAAGGCATCGGGTAAGTGGAAAGGATCTTTATACATGAGCTATGTGACATGATTTTTTTTCGTTGTGTGTGTGTGTGTGTGTGTGTGTGTGTGTGTGTGTGTGTATTTTACAGGCAAATAAATACATGAAAGAATAAATTGTAGTAAAGTGCCCTGCCCAGGAACACAACATGGCGGCTGAAGCAGCCTGGTCTAGGCAGTTGTCGACCTGTACCCTTCTGGACTGGATTCCTGTACACTAGCCACTGAGATACGTCATCTCCTTTAGGAATGCTATGTTCAAATGAAGTTGATATACTGAGTTGATTAACTAACATTTTGTGCCACATTCTGGTAACAAAAATAGATTTTATTTAACAACCAGGAATATGGTGAAGTACAAATGGTGCTGCAAATCACTTCCCAGATGACGTAGGTATACAAACCTCTACTTGTACAAACCTTATCACCCTCGTCTTATCGCCTTGCGTTGAAGTTTATTTTGATCAATGCCAAAAAAAGTCTTAATTACGCCGTACAACGCATTGATTTTTTTAATTGTTTTTGCTTAGGAGTTGGGTGGGGCTGGGAATTTCACGGAAAATTAGGGAAAATCTAGAGCAGGTAGCTCTGCAATATTCTTCCAGATATAAACGTCTGGTGCCCGAGACGTTTCCCGAGAAGCGATAGTTCCGTCCACAGAGTAGTCTCATTGCTTTAAACTGCATAATATGCCTCGGATATTACGCTTTTGCCTTTTATGAGGTTGTGACATAGCAAGGCTGTTTTGCCTCTGGGTCATCTTACTCATAGTCTGTCGTCTCCGCTCATTAGTATACGAGCAAGAATTGCTGAATTGTACCTTGCTTCTCTTGTCAGACATGGAAATCCACTCCAAAGCAATGGAAAAAGAACCAGACAGTCTATGGCAGCCATGTGCTCTGCAATGCAACATAATATTTAGCCTGGTTCCAAGCGTTCTGTTGGTACCGCCCGTAACGTTATTACCAATTAACGACAGGGGATAAGTCTCTCATTACCTTTGCAATGGACTTTACTGGAAATTCGCGGATAAAGTAAATTGGAAGACCAATTTGACGCTATTATTCTTACATTGACTACGATACGCAAGTACAAACAATGATAAAAACCATACAATGAATAGATTAGTCGTTCGATTCTTCAAATTAAAAAATACTGGTATGTGTAAGAGGAGGGGCGTCCGTAAAGAAATGTTTACAACTTGGTAGCGAACCTTCCCCCTTGCTGTTCGTACTGTTTTTACTCAGAGAATGGTATCGGCACCCGATAAATCGTCTTGAACCCAGGTGCTTGCCTACGCGAACTAGATAAAAGCAACGATTCCCTTTATCGCCTTTAATATTGCTCGAGTTTTTGGAAAGCCTTCTTCAGGAACTTCAGGCACTAAACTTTATTGCAATAATTACTTCACGATTATCTTCTTGACTTACCACTTCTCTAATCCTTTCTCTGAGGAGGATAGACATTAGAATCATGAAGCAGTGCGCCATCGGACTGTATGTACACTGGTATCACGTGACCTATTGCGTTACACGACGAGTCTATTCCTAAATGGACCATCCCTTTCTCAATACCAGGACACATATCAAAACGGCCGACTTAAGATGCAGGGGAAAATCGCCACATTACAATTTCAATCAGTAAAAGACAACAATTTTTTTTCAAAATGTAATAAGACTGATAACTCGAGGTAATGTGTGTGTGTGTGTGTGTGTGTGTGTGTGTGTGTGTGTGTGTGTGTGTCTTTGTGTGTGTGAGAGAGACAGAATCCAAACTGCTCACCAAAAAAGTTGTTCAAATACAAAGGTTTGAATCCTCATTGAAATAATTACACATTTTATTTTTGAAACATATACTGAAAGTATTTCCTATGATTTTTCATTTCAGATTCGACAAATTTTGTCAAGCAGCAAGTTGTGGTAGTACACAACCATGTTGCCAGGGGAAAACACGAGATGACCCTGAAGAAAGGTGCACATTATTTGTAATATTTGTAGTACATAGAGGTGCATTCATTTTGTTGGGGTGGGTGGGTGGATATTGAAGAGAAAGGCGAGGTGTAACTTTGTAGCACATTTCATATCCATCCTCAAGTGTTTTTATACAGCATATTTCATACCCATCCCAAAACGAGTTTCGACAGAATATCGTATCCTACCATAAAGTTTACAAGTTCGGCACAGACATTGCCGGATTAAGGCCTTTCATGGCCTTAAGCACAGAAGATATTATGGTGCCCCCACCCCTCCTAAAAATGTGAAACTAAAAAAAAAACGATATTAAAGTCTAAAAACAAAAACAAATATAACATAATCAAAAAATACTCGTACATGCAGATGCGGGTGGAAATTATTCGAACATACTCTGCCAATTTTCTGACATGTTATTCACGAGGCAGCACACTTGTATTAGTAGTAGTAGCAGTAGTGTTAGTAGTTATTTATTTAGGTAGTTAGTTTTTAACGTTTTTTCGGGACGGGGTGGGGTGGGGTCTAACAAGTATGCTATAGTTCTTACTTCTTCCTTTTTATCCATTACAGTTGATTAAATGTTTAAGTTTTTTTATGTTGGACAAGATGAGTGTTCATTCTGTGTAAAGGGTACTATTACTTAATACCATCTAATCTATTAAATTCTAGGACATAGGACTTATAATTACGTTACGGCTTTGCAATTTCCTTCATATTTAATTACCCTACATTTATACGCAAATATGTTTAATAAAAATGAAAATGTTACTAGTTGAAATGATTGACAGCGCTACTGCAGCTTGCATCTCTTGGAAACATTCCATATTTTTCCACTTACTGACAACGCATAAATTGTTTCTATGCCAACAGAAAAGGTGATCCAGCAACTAACGGAACCCAACGAACTTGGAGTGTCCCTCGGTTTCTACAGGAGTGGTTTTCCTTGTCGAAAAATTAAAATCGGGTTTTTCCCCGTAAAATGTGTGAGCTCTGAAGCCCGGCTGAAACTAAAGAAAAGTTCGAGACGGCATTAACTAATTTCATGCATCTTCGAGACATTGATACAAAGAAAGCTTCTTCCATCACATGTAAGAACAAGGCTTAGAACAGATTGTCACTTCAAACTGTGCATAATCGTGATCTAATCTGCAGCAAATTATCTTCTGAGAAAGAAAGAGAGAGAGAGAAACAAAGAAAAAATGAAAGAAAGAGAGAATATGTATTTGTGTGTTTAAAATGTGTATTAAGGGTGTTTTATTAAAATATTTTAGGACTTTTTTTTGGTTTTAACAATAAACGGAGCAATACACATTTCTGTGAATGTTTTATTCTTCTTGCATACCTTTCTTCTAGAAAGTCAACACCCATTCTGAAAACTATTTTGATATAACACATTTGACGAAATATTTGAATGAAGAATAAACTAAGCAATAACATAATGGATCAGCAGCTGTACGAATCCGATTCCTCTACTGACACAGCGAGACATAAGATACAACGTAAACTAATGTACACTAGGATATATAATGGAATTAAAATGGGACAAGAACAAGAAAAACTATTTACGAGCTTGAATATGGCATGTGCAATGCACTAGATATTTACACGCTTTTGTAGGTTACTGCGCCCTACCATGCTGCTTTTCTAAGTGCCTTAATGAAATATAAGAGGCCATGATATAGTTATGTAGGTCTGTGTCCCCTTGTGTAACACACTCTTGTAGACCATTCTTCCCAAATGTTATGCACGAGACATTTACACATTTTTGTCGGACACTGTAACTTAGCTTTCCTTGAGGTGGCTCTCGAGGCGACTTGAGGTGGCTCTCGATGCGTTTTTCCTTGAGGTGGCTCTCGAGGCGTTTTTCCTTGAGGTGGCTCTCGAGGCGACTTGAGAAATGCAGTAAATAATGTGACTACTTCTCAAAATGACTAAATACTCGTTTCCAATTTTTTGCATAAAGAGAACTATTATAGCATAAATTATTTTATTTAATGTGGCTTAGTGACAAGTTCATTCAAATACACTATATATAGTCGTCAATTTGGAATGATAGCTGATAATTGATTGTAAACGTTTGAACAAAAAATGATTAAAGTAGAGCAATAGAAAACTGCCGATATTTAAATAATGTTACTATAAAACAACTTATTGAAGAGGTCATTTGGGTAAATGTTTATTTTCTGTGTAATGGAGGAAGATTGAATCAGCAAACAAACTGTTCTTTTCTTAATATCAGCATAACCCATTGCGTATGTCTGTCTATCTATCTATCTGTCTGTCTTTCTGTCTGTCTATTTATCTATCTATATATCTATTTGTACAGAAATATGTAGTAAGTCTCGAGGCTACAAGGAATGATGTGTTCCCATCCTATGTATACATGAAACAAGGTAGATAAATCGATAGATAGAGAGATAGACAAATGAAACTGCTTTAAATATACATTTAACGTCTAAACAGCTTTAATGAATGCAGCGTATGCAAGTGGATCTCTTTTAATGATCCGATGATTTTACTCACACAGTTTTGTTTCATCTAAACTTTTTTCACGCTTGCTATCTGCAGTATCCGAGCAAAGAAAAGAGAGAGACAAACTGTCCCATTTACAGTTTATATATGAAATCTTAAACCGAACACATTCCATATTTGCAGTATAGAAGTTCCAATACAATGATGACTCGGGCTACTTTTGTCGTCCAATAACTTTCTCGATGAAAGGCAGCTCTAAGAAATAAGACTGAGACTCAACGTTAACGAATCAGCTCAATGTTAAGTGTGTACATGTTCTCACTACCTGGGGACTTCGTCCCAGTGTGATGGTATGTGAGACATTCTGTCAGTTTGGATGCATTTGCAAGCTTGGTGATATGTCTACATGTATCATTTTCTTCAGTCCTATGTACATGATTGGGTCATTATCTCAGATATAAAGGTCTGTACTTGATCGTCTTGGCTTTACTGGCACATGCACTATGTGCGCACGCCAGTATAATTTAAACAAGCAAGCAAGTCTTCGCTTTACCAGCGCAAATGTGTGATCTAGTTCAACACTGAGTTTACGTTGAATAATTGCACACCTGCTTTGAAATGTCGTAAAATGAATCACAGGGGCTCATATCGTTGCTTACAATTTACCGTCATACATGTACTATATAATAACTACAAGGGAGGACACTTACCTCATTTCTCGAGCGACCTATTTAAGAATAAACGCTGATATTTCAAGCTACATTTCGCGTAACGTAATAAATTTGGTACCGATGTTTAGCTTAGGCATTCGACTTTGTATGCGTAACCGAAGTTTGGCTTACTATCATACCTTTAAGGAATGCCAGACCATTTTCCCACGGTACTGCCCGACATGGCCCTGATCGCGCCCGCTTAATAAGCAAGAACAACGCTCTGAATGGAATACTCCCTTCTCATTGGCCAACTGAAAATAAGTTATAAACAAATGCATGACGTCATTTTCTTTTAACTAATGAGAGAATAGTATTCCATTCAGCGGGATTTCACTTGCATATTAAGCGGGCGCGATCAGGGCCATGTCGGGCAGTACCGTGGGAAAATGGTCTGGCATTCCTTAAAGGTATGATAGTATGCCAAACTTCGGATACGTATACAAAGTCGAATGCCTGAGCTAAACATCGGTACCAAATTTATTACGCTACGCGAAATGTAGCTTGAAGTATCAGCGTCTGTTCTTCAATAGGTCGCGCGAGAAAGGAGGTAGGTGTCCTCCCTTGTAGTTATTATATAGTACTTGTATGACGGTATATTGTAAGCAACGATACGAGCCCCTGTGAAATGAATTTGTTTGCATAAAAATCAACACTTTACGATCAGCAAGTTTGTGGAGTAATGTCATCTACAAGTAGCATGTGACAAGGACATGAATAGGTTTTCGAATTTAAAATTTCTTCTCCGTTTTAGGACCACGGGTGGTACATTCCTATCAGAAATTCTAGGTTATCTCCCCCTTACTCCCATAACTAAGTGCGTTAGTTTTAACTTAAATTTGAATAAGTACAATGATGATAGAAGTAAAGATCAAAGCAAATATAACATTTCTATTAATTCAGTTAGTTTGCTCGTTAATTAGGATTTCTATCAACGATTTTGTTCATCTGACAAGCGTGGATCAGGTGAAGTTCGTGTATTTATCTCAGTGTGTGGTGCGTTGATCGACCTACATCAGCTGTCCGTCGTGACCTTACGTTGGAATTGTTATTAGTGCTTGGTACATGATGTTGTTACAGAAATAGACCATTATTAATGGCTTTCCATTTTTTGAGACATCGGCTTGAATAACTTATAGGTATCCCAATCATTTCCTTCTGTAGCTTGGTTGAAGGAAAAACAATAAACCAATCATAATGCGACTGAACATATCGGTACATAAAAACGTGACATTCTACTGTATTGGAATTTCTGAAAGTACAACATACTGGATATTTAATTTACCTTTACATTTTGAACTATGCTTAACTTTTAACCCCTAAAATATATAATGATCTTAGCTAAAGTTCTTACTGTGCTTCATAGGCTTCTAACTGAAACTGACACTTTGGGTTTCAATGAAAGAAAATAGATAGGGCATCAATGATGAATTTTATATTTAAAATATCCTCGTTTTGCTAAACTCCAAAAAATGTTTAAGCTATTAAAAATATCTGGCAAATGTAAACACAATTAAATTTACTGAGTTGTTAAATATTATTTAAAATTAAAGTACTCATTACATTACACAAGTTAATAGAAATTATATCATTCTGTTTCACGCATAAACTTCAGATTTAAGTAATTATGACTCCCCATAAACGGATGACTTTAATAATTATGACCCACAGATGACTTCAGTCATTATGACTCACGTATAAACGGATAACGTCAATCATCATGACTCACGTATAAACGGATGACTTCAATCATTATGACTTGCGTGTAAATGATGACTTCAATCATTACGACTTGCGTGTAAATGATGACTTCAATCATTATGATTTGCGTGTAAGTGATGATTTCAATCATGACTTTCGTGTAAATGATGACTTCAATAATTACGACTTGCGTGTAAATGATGACTTAATCATTATGACTTGCGTGTAAATGATGACTTCAATCATTATCACTTGCTTATAAACGGATGACTTTAATCATGATTATTCCTGTATAAGCTGATGATTTAAATTAGTCTTATTCCAATCTAAATGGATGACTTCAATCTTTCTTGTGTACACAAATTAATTAAATTATTTCTATATAAACAGATGATTTACATTAATGTTGACTGCCGTATAAACTGTTGACTCAAATCATTCCGATCCTATGTAAATGGATGCCTTAAAATTATTATGATTTCCATGTAAATGGATGTCTTAAATCAGTATAATTCCCATGTAAATGGATGATTTAAATCAGTATGATTTCTATGTAAATGGATGATTTAAATCAGTATGATTTCCATGTAAATGGATGACTTAAATCATTATGATTTCCATGTAAATGGATGACTTAAATCATTATGATTTCCATGTAAATGGATGACTAAAATCATTCTGATTCCCACCCAAACTGCTAACTTTATTCATTTTAATTTCCATTTAAAGTGATGATTCACATATAAGTGGATGACTTAAATAGATCTGATTTCCATGTGAGTGGATGATCTAAATGAATCTGATTTTCATGTAAAAATGGATTTCTTAAATCTTTATGATTCCCATGTAATTTGATGATTAATTATTACGATTCCCATGTAAACCGATGTTCTAAATCATTATCATCCCCATGTAAAGAGATGACTTAAATAAATCTGATTTCTGTGTAAATATGGATGACTTAAATCATTATGATTCCCATGTTAACCGATGATTTAAATCATTATGATTCCCAAGGAAACTGATGATTTATATCATTCTGATTCCCGTATAATAAACTGATAATTAAAATCATTTTGATTCACGTACAAACTGATGATTTATATTATTCGGTTTTCGCATAATAAAATAATAATTAAAATCATTTTGATTCACGTATAAAGTGATGATTTATATAATTCTGATTGCCGTATAATAAAGTGATAATTAAAATCAATTTGATTGACGTATAAATTGATGATTTATATTATTCGGATTCCCGTTTAAACTGCTGGTGTAAAACACTTTTATTCCCATATAAACTGATGATGTAAGCCAGTCTGATTATTGATGATTGAAATTATTTTGATTCCCGTATGAACTGATGATGTAAATCAGTCTGATTCCCATTAGTGATGATTGAAATCGTTCTGATTCCCATGTAAACTGTCAATTGAAATCAGTATGGTCCCCATTTAATAAACTAGTGATTTTAGCCATTCTGAATTTCATGTAATGTAATGGTTGTCGCTGTTACCTCATTACGTCATAATCTTATCATGCATATTTTTGTCAAGCTAATGAAACAAACAATGTTATTTTCATATTTCTCTTTCGTTTTCATTCCCCGCAACACGGCTACCTATGTCAGCATATAATGTATATATTTTCACCGTACCGTTTGTTTGACCTTCATTTTATAATAATTGTTTTATTCCAACCAGTTAACTTGCATACACACTGTACAGGCTATAGGACATCTTTCATTTATCGGAAAACGAAAATCAAAGATGTACTTGTATTTTGGTTGTCGAAACAATGGCTACGTCAAATGATTTTTCCCTACTTAGAAAAGAATTTCTACCTAGGAAATTACAATGGATGCGATCCCCGGTCGAGTCATACCAAAGACTTACAAAAATGGTACTAACAGCTGCCTCGCTTGGCGCTCAGCATTAAGAGGTTAGTGTTAGGACTGGTCGGCCTGGTGTCAGGATAATGTGACTGGGTGGGACATCATGCTACATGTCTGCGGCATGATGCCCCAGTGCTAGACATCACTATAAACTGCCACACTGCAGACATCGTAGTGATATGACTGAAAAATTGTTAAAGCTACGTTAAAAATCATAATCACATCACATCACATTACAATGGATGCTATAAATGAGTAACGAGAAAACTTGCCTATACCAATCAAATATTTGCAATTTTTCTTTTGACAAATTTAACACAAATTTTAAAAGTATCATATCTATTTTATATTATAGTACGGAGGAAATATATTTGCTTTACATCATCTTAAACTTAGATTTTGCACAGTTCCCAGACGCATTATCTAATTCGAATCCTAAGATAGGTGTGCATATGTCAAAAAACAAGTGTATTTGATCTTATATCCTTTCAGTCCACTGAATTTAGCAAGCATCATGTTATTTGTGATATTTATAAACAGTCACAAATGAGCATACACCTGGAAAACAACGATGATTTACTGTAGGTAAAAATACTAGGATACTTGGCCTGCTTTTTTGATAGCTTTTTCTGATTAAGTAAAGGTCTCAGTCTTGTCTTTTCGGCTTTTACATGACAACGCACAGGTGAACCAGGTAATAAATATTCCCGAATAAATTAGTTTTCGAGAGTGTGGTGAAAGTAGGAATCTTAAACACACAGAGGACCCCGCTGATATATTGATATTTCTGTTGTCATGGAGTTACGACTGTTGGTGTTGGAGATACTAGTTTTGAACTTCTCTTTATCTACATGCCAAGGTAAGTTCGGAGTGACCAAGTATATCCTTTACTGAGTAAAAACAAGAAGCATTTCTTCGTCCGTAATGATAAACTTGTATTTGAAAGAGACTGATAGGCAATAATACCTCTCTTGTAAAATACTGCGATGCATATATGTGCATGCAGTCTGAAACTTGGGCCAACAATTCAACGGTATATGACAGTATCGGAGATGATATAATAATGTAAATGTTTTTTTTGTGAAAATTGAGAATATATATATATATATATATATATATATATATATATATATATATATCGTTCTTCTTCGCTTAAGCTACAGTGATTTTTCTACATCAGGTTGCATTACCATGTTTTGTAGGTACACCCAGTGACACCTATCAGTTTGGTATCAGGTCACAATTAATGCTTTTGGGCAGGGGTGTAGTGCTATGGAAATAGCGTTCCCTTACTTTTTGGCGCTCAACATAGTCCCCCCTCCGCATCTTAGTGATATGAGTTCCCTCCCCTTTTGTTATTGCGTTCTCTCATTTTTATTTAGCACTACACCACTGGTTTTCGGACAGTACTTACGAATGTTGTCCC
>JAECUM010036393.1:0-31464 GCA_016617855.1 Megalonaias nervosa
AAACTGTCTTTCAACTTCATCATCTTGGTGGGGGCATATGTGTCTGATTGGCACATTTCCAGTTTTATATAGATAACATTCAGGTGTTATAAATGATTTCCTCTAATCACTTAATAACCAACATCACAAAACTCCAATAATTTCCCACTTGCGTGGTATTTTTATATTTGTATAATTCCTCAGTAAGACTTTCAAAGCCGAATATTAGTACTTTATGCCATGCAATACAAAACACGACAGAAACATCTATACAAAAAAAAAAAAAAAAAAAAAAAAAATTCCCATTTAAAATTACTAAACACGTATACCTAAAGCTATCAAGAGAATTCCCTATGTTAAGAAATTAGGGAGGGTCCATTTTATAAAACTAATTCATGCTGTCATAAAGTATCGTGAATTCTGAACATTACAACATGTGCTTCTAGCATTGGATAATTACTCGGGTTGAGATATATCTTTCCAAAACACTCCCCACAATCAACAAATAATCACTCAAATCTAACAAAGCATATACCCTAGGTTTATTACAATACTCTATTGCCAAGAAGATAACAAATATGCATACAACGCAACAGAATTGGAAAAACCTGCTCAGCTTACAAGTCCCTCTTCATTATAAACTTAATTAAATAATGAGCATAAAGGTAAGAGTTCGGGGGGGGGGGAATCAAGATAGGTGAATTGCATATGAAATGAGAGAGAGAGAGAGAGAGAGAGAGAGAGAGAGAGAGAGAGAGAGAGGATAGTGTTTGGTGTGGTACTGTCTGGTCGGTTAAAATTGTAACTGTAGACACAAGGGAACAAAAAACAATCATATATTTATGAATCTTTTTGTGTTAATTACATATTTCTGCACTTAATTTTGTAGCAGAAAAATTGTCTGCTGTGTAAAGTTCGTTGCCAGATAAAAGTGTATCAGTATCAATATTAAAATATTCACTTCTGATAATCTCTGGAAAAGCTTATTTCTTCCGTCACTACAGAACCTGCAATCAATTCTAAAATTGTTCTCGTTTTCTATTAGAATCTGAAATAACAGGAAGGATCGGCGATACGATTGCATCTAAATAAATTATAATTGGTGGCATTTTATCTTTTATAAGGTAGTTGAACAGTTTCTAGTGAATTGTGGCAGGATGTTTCATGAGTTGATCAATATTGGTATATACGAATATTGTTTTACAGAGAGGTTCTATATTCATATTGAATGACATTGTTCGAGTTTCTCACATAAGACATCGCATCTCGTGAACAAGCTGCAAATAAATCAATTAGATATTCGGGAGAATGATTGTAGATAACTTTATTAAAAAAAATTAAAAAAAAAAAAAACTATGGAGATTTTGTCTGCTTGGCATGAGGCCATCCTATTTGAAAACAATGTGCAAATTTTGGTATTCTGTGACTTATCTCGCTTTTTCAAGTTGTAACTTTTAAAGTTTGTTGGAATCTGAGTTAATACAAGAAGACCAATTTTCAGATGCATATTCCAGAACGAAGCAAAAGTAGGTTAAATTAATTGTATTCATGTTATGATAATACATATGCATCTGACTTAAACGTAATGTTGTTTTTAGAAAGACTTTCAGATTTATCTTGTAATTAACCTACGCTTCAAATATATTATCAACCGACGAATTTGAGAATTTTCTCGATTTTCGTCCATTGACTCCAGTATTTAGTTGTACTACATCATGCTTAAAGGGTTTTAGGGGAAGTAATCCAAATAAGTAAATGGAGCAATGTATTTGGAGTGTTTAGATATTGGCCTCAATTTATTTAAATATTAGTTTTTTCACAACTTTTATACTCTTATGTGTTATCTTTATCGGTTATATTATACACATTTTACGGAATTTGTAACATCTTTACGTTTAATATTTTATCTTTTTACCTTTCGCTGGCACCATGTAGCCACTAATGTGATGACGTGCCGTAGAATACTAAACATACATACATACATACATACATACATACATACATACATAAATAAATAAATACATACATACTCAAATACTCTATAATAAATTTAAAGAAATACACAGTTTTTAAAATGAAAGAATTCTGGTTGATATCATGCATCATGTTAAAGTCTAGACCTTTTGATCTGACATAAATACAATACTTACCAGTGCGAAAAGTTTAGACCCAGATGTGCTGTCACTTGGTACACTGATAGATTAGGGTCTATATTGACTGCTTTACATCATGAGTAGAACGAATAGCGCTGATCCAGATTTGCTGGTACATGATACAGATTTTAACTCGGCTTCATGCTATACGCTGAGAAATACAATATTGCCATTAGTAGTACGAAAGTGCCACTTTTGTCTTATTCGCTACCCTATGGATGCCCGGACACCCGTCCTCGCCTCTAACTCCCAAGACAAGTTATTCCCCACGCGGCCCATAGATGTTTGATCATTTTTTCTTGAGGGGCCGCTAAAGGTGTAAATACACACGTGACGCGAGTGAGATAGTCATGTGGGTTAGAGTCTCGTACGGCTGTCCGTGTCCCCATAGGGTAATGAATAAGTTCAAACAGCCCCACTTTTGTACTACTCTAGTCTTCAGTGATTGTGGGAACTAAAATCCTGCCGAGAGAGTGAGTGATGATTTACTCAGACAGGCAAGGTTATGGTAGCGATCAATACACACACGCTGCCAAGCCTACTACACTGAATGGATAAATATACTATAGCCTCTATAGTATATGCACATTATGCTGGTAGGAAGAGGAAAAAATAGTAGAGCTGTGAATATTTTATATTAAAGATATTGCCAGTTGCTGTTTATATACAAATGATGAGTGGCAACGAAATTATTGATTCACTAAGTATATTGAAATAATATGGAAGTTACAAAGGGCGGTGTACTACTTCCAAAAGAATGGTATCTCAGATATGTGACAGACAAATTGAGATAGCTGTATCATTTGAATGCACCATACAGGTTCATTAAGGAGGCTCGAAAGATGTACGAATTTTCCGAAACAAATTCAGAGCACATTGATGAGTTCGTGAATCTGGGAGTGACCTTTAGAAATACAACGAAACAAACTTGGGCAGATTTTTGAGGCAAACAAAACTATAAAGAATCTGCAAAATATCGTGCATAAAAGAGTACACCCTCAAAAGAAACGTGATAATTCTTACACTGTGCCTGACGTTTTTGATGAGGTCAGCGACGAAGATACTTCAGAGCAGGCCAATTAGACAGATGATTCGAGACCTTAAGTATACGAATGGCATCCCTGCTCAATTTATTGTAGAGAGCACATTACCGGGCTGCAAAAGAGAGGCGGCGCAGGTATATGATAAAATTTTAAACGCTGTCCTCAGCGTCAGGCACAAAGTGGATGAAATTCACGATGGGATGTTTAACATTATTGCGTCAGTCTTCGGACAAAATTTATGTTGCTGTCGTACTCGATGATGACTCACTTGCGCTTAATGAGGCGGACTCGTTTTTGAAAGATGTTTTACTCAACACCGCAGAAGGTTTTTACTGTGGATACTCTGAGATAGGCGTGGTCAATTATTTATTAAGGATTGATTTACAGCTTCGTGCTCGCCATGGAGAGTACGAGTGAGAGTGCTGCTAACAGAAAATATATTTGTGTTTTTGTTAATTAGATAAAAGCTCGCACATATATAAATAGGAAGCTCCTTGGCATTAAAACACAGTGGCTTAATGATATTGGGACGCAACAAATACAAAGCATGCACAAATATTACGTTAGGGATTAGGGGCACGACCTTGCTTTAAATTTGGCGTCGGAGTCAAATCACGTTAACTAAACTTGCCAGCCATGTGGATCTGTTCGTGAGTACTATAAATTGCGCAGACAAAATTCAAAACCACAAACGCCTGTGGCTGCCCAAGCACAAGCACAACAGATACCACAACAAAAGAAGTAGATTAAATAACCTCCGCGATTGAAGCGATTGCAATTTATGATCCTATAAAATACCAAGCCATCGACAACATTTCCCAATTAGAAAGACGCTTTACCCTTCCTTTAGTATAAACATAACTAGAGTACCACAGCTCGCACGGCAGCATGGTATACATATGCCAAGTCGTATGAGAAAAGCAGACATACCTGAATTATTGAGACCCATCTTTGCGTTGAATCCACAAATATTGACACAACCACCGGCACGGGTAAAACAACTAAGATAATTTGATCGCAAGCACAATATCATAATGCCCAGAGGCGCAAGAAAAGCCTACATACTTGCGATAGTAGACTCGTATGAACAAAACCATCTTCGTGTTGAGGAAGAACAAAAACGTCATATCGCCTCTGCTATCGCTACTCAAGCGGCTGAGTATGTTTGTGCAAAAACACAACAATCACAAGTGTCCGAATTAAAATTTCAGAAACCTAGTGGCGAGTTGGAAAATCACGTGGCCATTATCCCGCCCACCTACACATCAGTCAGAGACGCTCGGCAACTGCTGACAAATCTGATTCCTGGAATCGTATCGGTGTCACAAAACTTTGGTCACGCTGGGGTCAAAGCAGACATTGTCCTCAATGCTAATCTGGTTATGTCCGCTTAGTCGTGACAAGGATGGATTATAAAGATCCTCAAAACACTGGAGAAGTACACCAATACAGGATCGGGATTGACACACGAAAGATGTAGCCTGATCGAGGTCCATCTCTCACCGTATCACCTGTTTCTTGGATCCAGTTACACCAAACTGGGTCCCGCCAAGGTCATTAATCAGTGTAAAAACCTTTGATTGATAGTCGCTGTTTTGAATGGACGATTTTGTCAGCACTATACCTAGACATGCCTCGAAAACACCGGCAACATTTGAAGAAATTCAACATTGGTGATATCGCGTTTCCCGTGCAAGTGATCAAAGCCACGCTGAAGAAATCTAAAACACTTAATCCAGGTATCGTTGTTAATGTGTTCACGTATACAAAGGTTTTGATCCGCTGGCACTATCTACCCATGCACAGAACGGCCAAAAAAATCATTTGTGTGAAATGGAAGTCTCAAAATAAGTATCGCACTACGTATGGCTAAAAAATCTTGACCGGCTGCTTACCGACACAGTAAGCACTCACATAAAAATTATCTATGCAGACGTTGGATACTTAAATGCTCAAGAACTGCTCACCAGTCACGATTTTTCATGCGACGGTATCAGTGAAAAACCACAGCGCACAATCGTGCATGAGCCTGGTAAAAACACTGTCAAATGTAGCGTAGTGCAGTGAAAGATGAAAGTTCCAAATTTCATCTACGAGGATTTCGAATGTCTGAATGTTGCAGTGGAGAGCAGCTCTGCTGACAAGACACAAATGCGTCTGATATCGACTAGACAGTGCAAGTCGCAGAACAAATTTCATGCGGATATTGTTATATTGTAGTTCGATGTGATGGTAAATCAGAGCAGCTAGTCCTTTATCGTGATCAGAGTGTTAACGCTCCAGACACAGTGGAGGTATTCCTCAGATCGATCGAAATGACAGCAAATGGATTCGGCAGCAGCTCGATTCACCAGCACACCTTATTATGACGGGTGATAACGTTCGTGAGTTCTCCGTAGCCACTCATTGCTGGATGTGTGAAAAAGTGTTCACTGACAAAGAGCAAAGTCAGTCCACTGACAAAGAGTAAAGCCCGCCCGGCGATGAAAGCAAAAGTCCTGGTTCCAACATTTGTGATCACGGACACATCACTAGCGCATACACGGGTACCTCACACAACGCATGTAATCTGTAGGTGAGAATTTATCCCAACGAAATCAAAATTCCTTTAGTGCTTCATCACCTGCGTTGGTACGATGGCCATTTCATCATTTAAGCAGTAGCCACGACATCTGAATTAACGATTATCATAATCCTTAGCAACATTGCAAAATACATGACGTTTCGGCTGGGACAGTTGCATTTCATTGATTCGAACAGGTTATGAATTCGTCCCTGGAGACGTTAGCAAGCAATCTGACTGTAGAGAACTTCAAAATCACTCTTCGATACTGTCCCACCAATACGGACCTCATCACAAAGAAAGGCGCTTACCCGTACGAATACATGAACAATTGGAGCAAGTTTGCCGAAAGTCATTTGCCACCGATCGAAGCGTTTAAATCATCGCTGTCAGGCGAAGGTATTCCGCCGCTGAGTACGAACATGTAAAGAACTTTTGGTCTGCGTTCGCGTGCAAAAACCTCTGAGACTATCACGATATGGATCTGAGTACGGATGTATTGTTGCTCGCGGACCTGTTTGATGCATTTTGTGACACCGCCATGCACGTGTACAAGCTCGACCCCGCCCATTACTTCTCGTCACCGGGTATGAGCTGTGATGCATTGCTGTTCAAGACCAAAATCGAGCTGCATTGCTCACGGACATTGACCAGCATCTGTTTATCGAGCGATCACTTCGTGGGGGAATATCCATGTTTAGTCACAGATACGCTCGTGCCTTCAACCCAAACGTGTCCAGGTATAATTCCGCTGACCCCAACAGTTACATCATGTATCTCAATGCCAATATTTTGTACGAATGGGCCATACCGTTGCCAGTGGGTGAATTTCAGTGGATCGATTCTGCGCATATTGATCTCCAAAAAGAAATGCACGATCACGACATTCACTGTGACCACGGATACTTCTTTGAAGTCGACGTGGAATATTTCGAGTATTTACACGAGACACATAGCGATTATTCGCTGGCCACCAGCGTGATTGTATCCGTATACAGTGCTCAGTCGTAGATGAGTCCGGCCCGAAATTCACCGAGTGCACCAAACTCATCCCTAGTCTCAGGACCAAGCATAACTATGTATTGCAAGTGCGAAATCTGCAGTTGTACTTGCGATTGTGTATGCGTGTCACCAAGATCCATCGAGTGCTCAAATTTCGTCAGCAAGTTTGGATGGCTCCGTACATTCAGATTAATTTAGCTAATTACAAAGACCACCAATGAAGTTGAAAGGGACTTTTTTCAAGCTAATGAACAATGTCGTATTTGGGAAAACCATGGGAAATCTGCGCAAAGGAATCCACGTCGATCTTGTTCGTGAAAATAGCGAGCAGGACAAACTTCTAAGGCTCATTGATGATCCGGCCTTTAATTCCAGACAAATCTTTAATGACGGCCTTGTTGCTGTTCACAGTAAAAAAATCAAAACTCAAACTGACGAAACCAACCTGTCTGATCGTCCGTATGGGACTATTCAAAGATGCTCATGTACTAGTTTTACTACCACAAGATCAAACTGTTTTACTAGGATCGGGTCATGATGCTGTACACCGACACTGACTCGTTGCAGATGCATATCGCCGAGTGAGTCTCCGAAAGAACATTTGTTGTTTAGTGACGCCAACAGAAAGGTGGTTGGCAAGTTCAAAGACGATTGATCGGGTAAACCGATCGAAGAGTATGTGGGACTGAGACCCAGAATGTATTCGATTGTGATCTGCTCAAAAAATTACAACGGCCAAAGGTGTTCCACGGGTGATTGTGCAGAAAGATATCAGACACGAACTGTACTTGGAATGTCTTCGCGACCGTTGTGACTCTGCGTACACAAGGCAAATATGATCCGATCCAAGAACCATCGCATGGGTGTAGACCAATGCACCAAGGCGAGTTTGTCCGCACTGGATACCAAGCTATGGTTACTCATTGATGGCATCGCCACTAACGCGATGGGTCATTGGCTATTACGAATGACACAGGTTAGCGTGTCAATAGAAATACTGGTGGCAGTTCCTTATTTCTTGGAATGACTTGTAATTTCTCTGGCACAAAATGCACAGCTGGGAGGTATTGCTCCATTCAGTGACGGTCCCAAACTGTAACGGGTTGGTTGTCTTGGAGTATCAATCCGTTCTGCATTGGTGAAAGTAATAGTTAAGAAGGCAGATCCTAAACCAAACCGAGAATTCTCCTATAAAACTTTCTATTTTGTAATTTTATTAAGTAGTCATTTTCAGCTCAAAATAAGGCAGATCCTAAACCAAACAGAGAATTCTCCCATAAAACTTTCTATATTGTTATTTTATTAAGTAGTCATTTTCAGCTCAAAATAAGACTAAAAATAATTTATTGGAGTGGCCAGAAATTTTTTTTCGATCTTGGAAAGGAGACCCCACCCTTTTCAATTTTGTCGGAGAAAGATATTACTAAACATTTACTACTGTTGTAACCATATTTTATGATAATCTTTTTCATACCTGCTGACTCTCATTGGCAGAATATCCGTTAACATACTGTCAATAATACGAAACTCGCGTATTAAATCGTCCATATCATATTTTACACCTCGCAAGTAGATCGTATTTGATCAAGTAATTTTTTTATAAGTGATAATTGCTATCTTACAAGCATTTGTTTTCGTCGCAAGCTTGGGTTCGATCTTCTTACATGCCGTTAAAAGAGAGACACCGATACCAGAAATAATTAACAAAAATGGATTTAATAATGCTCCACTTGATATTATGCCAGAGCTAGTCATTAACAATGGCAAATATGATATTACTCGAAGTATTCTACGGTAGTATTTATAACATTCTTTTACACACCAGAGGATTTTATGATAAAATTTGTAATATTGTACTAGTGCGTCAACATCTTGTTTTTGAATTTCTTCTGAAATATGATTGAAATCAATGATATGTTTTTTCATTATACAATTTTTTTTGCACAAAAACAAAAGTTCTAATGCCAACAATTGAATCAAGAAAATCACGAAATTTATTATTGTTAGGATCAGCTATAAAAATTCTGTATTTGTCATAAACATCTGACGAAGTATTATTATATCGTTTATCTGTTAGTACCTCATTTTTCTTTAACCAAGCGTATGAGTCAAAAGTATCTCCTACTTCACTTTCGTACAAATCTGTTTCATTCACCAGATTACTGTAATCGCTTTCTGTTTCATCAATATACCCTAATACCAAGCTTATTTGATCTAACGTGAAATTTTTAAGAACAAGATGTTGTCTGATAATTGCATATGCGACAACGAAATTTGCTAACATTAATTTTTTGAGTGATTTTAGTCCAGTAACGTTAAAACCAGTAAAAGTATTTACTTTAAGCCATAATTTTTGTATTGTTTTGTGAACATTTTCTCAACCTCATTGTAATAATTTCGTAATGACAATTGTCTAGAGCGTTGGAGTGATGGAAATGGAATATCATCTGCTTTACCTATATCGTAATAAGAACCAATCCCTACACCAAATGTTGTTCGATTGACTTCCTCAAAAAATTATTCTCGCTCAATGTCACCAAGATCATTAATTTCATTGTCAAAATCTTTAATTATTTTTAAAGACCTTTCAACAATAATCGGATAAAATTCTGGGTCTTTTTTCGCATCATTGGCAAAATTGCGCTTGAGTACGCTTTAATAAGTAACTCCGTGTCTGGTGTCATGTTAATAATATTAACTAGCGTTTCTTTGTCGTGGTAGTACATACCGAGATTTCTCGTTTTGAAAAACTATTATATATTTTTTGGTTTCTTTTTGTTCCAATTATTCTAGATTCTGCTAGCTTGTCAAGACGGTTATGATTTTCGTTTATTCGTCTTTCTTCTAGTGTTCTTCCACTATAAACTCGTGCCTTTATGAAGTCTGATTTCATTATCAAATCTATGTTTTTAAAAAGTCAAGCTCGAGTAATATTTTTTTTTAATATAATTTCAACTTGTTTTTGTTCTTCTAGGCAATCATCAGGATGACAGTATCTGCTTATAATATCAAAGTTTCCTATAGCTTTCAACAGTTGTGGTCTTCGCATATGCATAACACGAACAAATTTTTTTTTCTTCTTCTGACAATGGAGAGTTTATCAATGGAATTATAAAATGTTTTTGTTGCATTTATCACACGTGCCGCTAGTGATGTATTCCCAACATCTATTTTAGGGTTAAAAATATTATCATAAAATTCTCTTGCAATGGTTATAATTGGTGGTTCTGACATTATTTTATAGCATTAGATTAAATTTGTTCGTCGAGTGTGTATATTTGAAATGCTGTCAGTCCTGGAAATGGATGTTCAGCAGCTAAAATATTAACTCGAAAATATAAGTACTTGTTAACAGTGTTTTCTGTCGGGATTGTAAAATATTGTGTTGTTGAAATGTAAGTGTCTCTTGTGCTATACAATGTTGTCCAGTTGATATCGTCATTTGATCCTTCCAATTGTCAATTATAAATTCGACCAACACTAGAGTTTAATCGACCGCGCAAATGAAATTGCCAAATTGCAACTGCAGTGGGACATTTAATTCTAATCCAAAAATTTTCAACTTCTCCGTTTGCCGTCCACTCATGTCTATCAGAGAAAGCGTAATAAGGATAATTTTCAGGATAATATGCTGATGCGCTTACCTCAAACCCGGCTCGGTTGTCAGTTGCTTTAAAAAGTGTTGAAATATATCCAACATTGTTTTTAGTTCGTTTTATACCACTAGACAGACTATCAACATACGCTTTATTTGTCAGATCATTAGGGTTAACTGGAACATATGTCGTAGTTATTTTATTATTTCTCATGTTTATATTGCCTGACATTTCTCCACCAGATTTTTTAAAGTATGGGGCAAGTTCTTCTTTCAACTGACCATAACTAATAGCATCAGCATCAGCTTGTGGCGAGGTTGTTGGTAATCCAGTTATTTTTGACTTATTGCTTATTGTAAGGTTACCTGTCATTGTATCGCCGGCTTTGTTAAGTTTATTATCATCAACTGATTTTAGCTGTGCATAACTTACAGCTTGCGTTTGATTCAAGTTTTCTGGCGGATATGCAGTCTCTAAATTTATAATTTTATTTCCTGACATGTTGATATTACCTATAACCGTTCCACCGATTTTATCAAGTTTGTTATCATCCACATACCTCAACTGTGCATAACTTAACCGCTTGTGTATAATTTAAGTTTGCTGGTGGATACCTGGTCTCCAAATTTTTTTTTTTTTTATTTTTTTTTTCTGACATATCTAAGTTACCGCGTAAAGTTCCGCCAGATTTATCTAGTTTATTATTATCGACGGATTTTAGTTGTGCATAACTAACAGCTTGTGTGTTATTAACATTTATTGGTGGATATGAAGTTTCTAAATCTTGTACTCGTTGATTTGACATAAACAAGTTTCCTGTCATCATGTCGCCAGATTTTTTTAGATAGCCCGATAAATCAACCTTACCGTTTGTTATTGTTGTACTTACAGCTGATGAATCTCCTAATGTTGTTCCAAATTTTGTATAATAGCTCATTTATTTATTGTCCTACACAAAATTATCAACATTAGTCAGTTTAATATATTATTATGTTATATAACAAACAATGGCAAAATCGTCGATATTAAACTTTGATACAGAGCGGTTGGTGAAACATAAACATAACAATGAACTTCCAGATTGTCATTATCTTATTGTTGGACGAACTGGATCGGGAAAAACAAATTTGCTTATGAATTTACTGTTAGGCGATAATTTTAACTACGATCGAGTTTATATTTATACAATTAATCCACAGCAAGATAAGTACGAGCTACTAAGCAAATATAATAACAAACTTAGTGATGATCTTGATGCTGGTGAAGATTTTTTTATAATCAAACAACCAGAAAATCTTGTTCCAGTTAATCAACTTGATTCAGATGAACATAAGATAGTAGTTTTTGACGATATTCCGCTAAATAATGTAGAAATGAACAAAATAAGATCGTATTTTTCACTGTCGCGAAATAAAAAATGTAATTTTGTTTATTTAGCCCAAGGTTTTTATAATGTTGACAGATTTATTCGGCGAAATACTGGTTGTTTTATATTATTTCCAGGACTGGACAATGTTGACGTTAGAAATATCGCGAACGAGCAATGCGGCGACGTAACAAAAGGTAAATTTATTGAATTATATCATAAAGCGACAGCGGATAAATATAACTTTTTCTTATTTGATAAACTAACAAGTGATCCAGCTAAAATGTTTCGTTGTTGTATTCACAGTTACTTGCAGTAAGTTTTTGTTTTCGATAGTCTTAATTTTATAAAATTTATATATAATAAAATGGACAAACGAGCAAAATACAGAAAACATATAGAAGATCTAAAAAAGAACTTGCTCAATCTCAAGCAGAATTTAAGCAGCGAGTACAACAAGCACGACGTGGACAAATAACTGCTGCAGAAACAACAGCTACGATTCTCAAACCAGTTACTGAAGCACTACTTGGAAAACAACCTGAAACTAAACCACTATCAGAAGAGGAAGTTAAAAAACTACAGGAAAAAGGTTTGGTTGGATTAGTTAAGGAACAACAAGAAGCAGCTGCTGCAAAAATTGTTGCTAGATCTGATGAGGAAAGAAGAAGATTGGCTGAGGCTCTTACAGCATATATTTTTAATCTTGTTGCTAGACAAGCTGAAATAAATCGGCTGATTAATAATCCACTTGAATTTGAAAGAAGATTAGCAGAATTAACTTCACATGAAATTAGAAGTTTACTTGGAAAATTATCAGAAAGATTAGAGGATAATGAACAAGAAGAAAAAGATATTGGTGAGAGAACGATAAAGTTTTTAGATGTTGATGAACAAAGACGATTTTATAAGAAAAAAGCAAATGAAAAAATATCAGATGGTGAATATCGTGAATTTCTGACAGAAAATGATATAAATGATATTGATAATATAAAAACTTGGTCGAAAGAAAGATATGATAAACTAATTAATGATTTAAATAAAATTATACTTGCTGGTAACGAGTCTAATTCTAAATTAGATGAAGCTACAAAAAATAATGAAATGATGTTACTATCTTATAAAATTAAGCAAGGTGTTATTGCTAGAGTGTTTCACATAACAGCAGTTGATAACAGACTAACAGGGTTTGGTACTGGTTGGAATTTTTTAAGGAAATTCAAAATAAATGATGAAAATCGAGTGAAATAATATAGAAAAGAAGAAGCTGGGATACCAAAAGGCATAACATTTTTAAAAGAGATTTAACAGCCACTAGTTATATCCCCAGGAAAAATAAAAACTTCCGAAGAACTGAAAGAAGAAAGCAAATTGAAAAAATAAAAGAAATGGTAAAGAAAAAATAGAAGATTCAGATAATGATACTTTTATAAAAGAAAATAATATTAAAGATGTTATTATTAGATAAGTTAAAAGATGGTAAACAAGCTTTAGATGAAATTGATAAAGCTGAAGAAAAAGATTTCACAGAACTTTGCAAAAAAGCACGAGATGGTGTTATTGCTCATGTTTTTAAATCTGCTGCAGTAAGATTTAGAACTGGAAAATCCAGAACTGCAGGACGAAGTTTTAAAAATGAATTCGATGGTTATGATAGATTCCGTTTAAATAAAGCTAAAGAAAAAACTGGAACAGGTGTAAAAATATTTACATCAACCGATGAAATGATAGGCAGATTAATGCTGTTGATATCATCAAAGGAAGCTGGGAATGTTGGCGTTGAAATTGATAATGAAATTATTGATATACCTGATCCTATAAGATCGGAAAATTTATTAACATCTGACGAATACGAAACTTTACACCTTGATTTGATATAAATCAAGCCGATTTAATTTTGTAAATGTCAATTTTTTAAATGTTAATTTTGCACAATGATTTAATATAAACCAGAACGATTTAATATAACAATTTTATATAAAAAATGTCAACAACATTATTACTAGACTCTAGCACAGCCGCTAAAGATAGCACAAATTTTTCAGTAAATTATATTCCGCCAATACAACTTGATACTGAAAAACAGTATGAAATTGGACTAATTTCATGTACGTGTTGGCATTCCATAGCTAACGTAAAAACTGGAGTAAACGATAAATTTGATTTTACTTTAGCTCCAGCTCCAAGACCTACATGGAAATCAGTTAAAATTCCGCAAGGAGCCTACAACGTAACTGATTTAAAAAAAGACGATACGCGAATTAATAACGAAAAATGGAGGAGTTCCAGACAATTTTGAACTGGTACCGAATTATAATACATTACGCGCTAGAATAACATTAAAAAATAATTTGATAATAGATTTTTCATCATCAACAAGCATAGCGTCACTGATTGGATTTACTCACAAGCAATACGGATCTGTAGCAGAACAAATTATAACATATGACGGTGAACTGCCGGTAAATATAACTGACGTAAACACAATGTTAATAAATTGCTCTATTGCTTCTGGATCTTACTCAGCCCAGGGTAGTAAAGGGCAAACAATATATAGTTTTTCGCCAGATGTTCCACCGGGATCGCTCATGCAAATTAGTCCACGGCAAGTTATTTATTATCCGCTAAATGTTGAACATCAAATAACAGCAATGAATCTGCAGTTGACAGATCAATCTGGACGACAGCTGGATTTGAATAACGAGGTTGTTACTTACTATTTACACCTACGCACGCAATAGCTTCGCTATCGACTTCGTGATTGGCAATCGACTTCGGTTTTATGCAACCTCAGATATAATGAAACAAAAAAATTTTACCGAAGAAAAATAGTTGGTGGATTTTTGGGAAATATATTTACTAAAATTATTGAAAATGCTCCGGGAATCGCGCGTAAAGTTGCACCAATTGCACTTGACGCAGGTAAATCTTTTGCAACTGGAGCGCATCTGCTGCTGGAACTGCGGTGGGACAAAAAATAGCTGATAAAATTAAAGGCCAATCTGCACCACAGATTGCGACAATCAAACAAGTTATATCAGAAATCGCTCCAACAAAAGAAACTCAACGTGCTATGATAACAACAACAAAAAAAAAAAAACTTTTATCACCAAAGGGCGAGCAGATTATACAAAAATTAATATCTAAAGTAACAGCGCCGCAATAAAATTTTATATAATCTAATAAATAAAAAATGTCTGTTAAAAATTATCTCGATTTAGCAGAAACTTATGACATCGATGACACTGTAACAGAATTTGAGTATGTTGAGTATCTCGACGAAAATTCTAATGAACCAAATAAAGCTGGTATTAGAACATTTAATAACCGAGACGAAGTTGTATTTCTGCTGCCACATAAAGCAATATTGGAAGTTCGCGGTCAGATTATGACGGTGGCCAATCCACCTGTTGCAATTGCAGCTGGAACAGAAGTAGCTCTTATAAATGATGGTTGGTGTTTATTTAAAAGTGTTCGATATCAACTAGCCAATCAAACTGTTGAGGATATTTCAAGTCACCTACAAGTTGCAAGTACAATCTTAAATATTATTTCGTTTTCCGACGATTACTCTAGATCGACTGCAACTAACATGATGTGGTTTAAGGATACTGGGGCTGGAACTGTATCTGGAGAATTTATTTGAAAAGGAGTATTAGAACATGGAGCTGATGCCGCTGCAGATCTTGTAATTGTAAGAAATTTTCTCATTGCTAATGCTAACAATTTTGGTATAGCCGCACCAGCTGCAGCCGCTAACGTAGACGCTACAAGAGCATCACTTACTGCTGCTTGTAATAATCTGGGTATAACACCACCAGGAGCAGCTGCAGACGGCGTTGCAATGTTAAATTTAGTTAACGGTGCAATTAGCGTAAAAATATACGTTACAATGAAGGTTATACCAGAAGAAAGGCACTTGCGGAAGGATCACGTCAAATTACAATGATGCTGCCGTTAAGTACAATATTTGGCTTTTGCAGGGACTATAATAAAGTATTTCGTGGAGTTAAACATACACTAATTTTAGATCGAGCAGAACAAAACGACTGCCTGTTTAGGTCAGGCGGAGCTGATGTACAGTTTATCATAAACAAACTTGCGCTGTGGATGCCACGAATAACACCATCAATCACTAAAATGTGAGAATTAAATGATATGCTGCAAAAACATACAAACAGAATTTATTTTCAGCAACATAACATATATCAAACAGCAGTTCCATATACTACCGTCTACATATGGCGAGTTAAAACAACATCAAGCGAACAACTGCCGAGGCAATTATTTGTTGTATTTCAACAACAAGCGCGACGTGGTAATCAAGAACAAAATGATGCGATATTTGATAATGCTGATGTTAGACGAATATATGCTAGACTAAATTCAAAGCAATATCCAGAACGAGCGATAGAATGTAATTTTGCAGATGACGCTAATAAAAATATTACTCGACCTTACATGTATCTACTCGACGCAGTGCAAAAATATCAGGATGTTGGAGATGGATCTCAGATATCAACAGAGGAGTTTCGTACACTTTATCCAATATTTTATTTTGATGTTAGCAAACATAGCGAGCGAGCTGTCGACTCAACAGCTGATATTGAAATTGCCTGGACACTTGGAGTAGTTCCAGCAGCTTAGTTGTACGTGTACGCGTTGGTGATCAGCGACAGATTTATTACGATTGATTCTGTTGGAGGCAAAATGACCGTACAAGTTTAAAAATTACTAGTAATTTTATAAGTTTAATCTGTAACTTTAATATAAGATGACAAAATATATTGTAAAAGAAATATATTTGACTGATGGTCAGGTTAAAAAATTAGCAGCTGCTGTTGCAAAGCAGAGGCAGGTATCATTCAAAGTCAACCCTGACATTTCCAAGGGTATTTTAACAAAATTAATGTTAACCAAAAAACAGGTAAACAGGTACGATGGCGGCAAACATTTTGTTTTAAATTTAAGTGCCGCACAAATAACAGCGATGGCAAAACAAGGTGGTTTCTTTGGTCCGGCATTATCAGCAATAGCCAGAACGTTTTTTACCAAAAATTTTGCCGGTGTTAGGTACATTAGGACTAGCAGCAGCGTCTGGAGCAATATCTGGCGCAACGAAAAAAGCAGTTGAAGGTCATGGTATAAAGAAACTTTCAGTTTAATTTTATGTGACTGATAAATATAATGCCACGACGAAGAAAAACAACAACGAAAAAGAAGACACCGCGACGTCGAAGAACCACCAAAGGCGGATTTATTCCAATAGCTCCACTTTTAGCGGGGTGAGCAGGAAGTATACTGCCAAATCTGCTGGGAATAGGACGAGGACTAACATTGCCAGGAACACGGCCTCCCCGCTAAGTAACTTTGATATACTTGATAAGCTAAAACAAGTAAAAAATTTCCACGGAGTTTATTCCAAAGATGAACTTGCTAACATCTCAGGTGGTTCCTGCGTGATAAATATGCAAGATTTCAACGACGGATCTGGTACACACTGGGTAGCAGTTTATAATAACAATTATTTTGACTCATTTGGACTTCCACCAAGTGACGCGATAAAAAAATATATAAACAAAAAATATAAAATAATATATTATTCGTCTAATCAAATTCAGCCTGTTGGAACTTCTGCTTGTGGATATTATTGTATAGTGTTTATTATACAAATGTCCCAATCCCCTGACAACGTCGGGAGATTGGAGCCTAAATTTAATTTTTTTAAATTTATTTTACAATTTGACAAGCAACCTTCTCACGCTAATGATAAGACTACAATTAATTTTTGTAAAGCTATCTAAAGCTTGCACAAAATTATTTATAATTTTGCTAATTTTATCTAAATTACAAATAGATAATGTCAACATATTGTCTTAAATGTAAAACTAAAACAGAAAATATCAATGAAACAACAGAAAAAAAACAAAGAACAACAGGACGATGTTAAAAAGTATTTGCGCAATTTGTGGTAAAAGAAAAAGTATGTTTTTAAAGAAATCGTCCGGACCTGGTTGCCCTGACATTCTCAGGGACGTTATTTTAGTAGACTACTGAAAGTTATTATTGTAAATTTGAAAATTAAAAATATTATAAATCTGAAAATATAGAATGAGATGCAAGTGTGATTCTGACAGAGATCTCTGTCTTGAGCAAAATAAAATTGTCACATACTGTCAACGTTGTAATAACCGGGAAATAATAGGAACATGTATAGATATACATAAAGTAATTGGCAAATTACCGAAACCAAAAGGCGGTTGGACCTTGCCAGGCCATAAATATGCTGGACATTATAATCCTCTTGATAAACAACTAGATGAAAATGATAATCCGCTGCCAGGACAAGAGCCTTACAATCAAGTTGATGAGATAGCAATGCGCCATGATATCTGCTACCGTGATATAGAACATCCTGATAACGTTCGTGTAGAAAACTCAATCAGACTGTGATAAAGTAATGTTAGACGAACTTCGTGATATGAAACCGATAAATATGCGAGAACGTTTTGATAGAAGGCTGGTGCAGGGTTTTATTGGAGCAAAATATAAACTTGGTCTCGGAAAGGAATTGCATAATAATCTTGCAGCTGAATTACACAAACCTAAAAAAAAAAGTTTACGCGACGTAAAGTTGTCGCAAATGCCGTTGATGACATCTGGGCAATATATTTAGTAGATGTGTCAAATCTAGCTGAATTTAACGATAATAAGAAATACTTGTTTAACGTTGTAGATGTTTTTAGTAAATATGCTTTTAGTGTTCCAGTTTCAGACAAGACAGAAACGTCAATAACAGAT
Source organism: Megalonaias nervosa (assembly GCA_016617855.1). Lineage (NCBI taxonomy): Eukaryota > Metazoa > Mollusca > Bivalvia > Unionida > Unionidae > Megalonaias > Megalonaias nervosa. The sequence goes on from JAECUM010036393.1 coordinate 18,504, forward strand.
TCGCTGAAACAAATAATAACAACTACAGAAAGAAAACCAAATAGAATCTGGACCGATCACGGAGCAGAATTTTTTAATAAAATATTTGAGAAGTTTTTGCTCCAAAATAATATCAAAAAGTATGTTACAGGAAACGAAGGTAAAAGCGTTGTCATCGAGCGATTTAATCGCACGCTAAACGAAAAAATACACAAATATTTGACAGCTAAAAATACGAGTAAATATATTGACAATTTACAAAACATTGTTGATGAATATAATAACACGAAACATCGAACCACCAAAATATCGCCAAATGATGCAATTAAAAATCTGATTCTTGTAAATGAAAACATGTATCGCAGACATAAATTTAAAGTGGGTGATAAAGTTAGAATTTCTTTGACGAAAAAAACATTTGAAAAATGATTTACTCCAAACTGGAGCGAAGAAGTATTTGTTGTTGATAAAGTACTTTTAACAATACCTGTAACATACGCGCTGAAGGATTTATTAGGTGAACTATAACTGGCAGTTTTTACGAGCAGGAGCTTCCGAAAACTTCCCAAGACGTATTTGCTATTGAAAAAGTTATTAGAAAGCGCGGCAACAAAAGTTTAGTTAAATGGAGAGGATATAGCGATAAATTTAATAGCTGGGTGCCAACTAAGTCGATACAAAATTATTTATAATTTTGTGCAATAATGTTATTATAAATTTGTTCGTATCTTACAAGTACAGATTTACATTTGATAGTTTTACATAACGAAATTAAATGTAATTTTCTTGCATCATCAACTGGCATCAAATTGAATATTTTAGCAAAAATAAAATCATATTTTATATTTCTTCGATGGCCAGTTATTTTTACACCAAGAAATGGTTTGATAAGCTGGCAAAATATTTGTTGTTCGGCAAGAGTAAAATTAAATTTTATTATGTTTGTAGCGATATGATACTTAACATTATAACGTCCAGTTGTCGGTCTGCTGTAATTTTTTCTGTCAACGACAACAACTACTTCATCATCGTCGGATTCGTTGTTGTACAAAATATCATCTTCGCTATAACTAGCAGATTTGTCTATATCTCCAGAGATAAATTTGTCGTTGGCGACTTTGTCGCTAGTGATTGTATCACTTGCTATTGTATCTTCCGCGTATATATCAGCAAGTCGTTTCATTAAATCCATATTATAATATACTTTTATCTAATTTATAATAATAATGACCAGCGAAACGAAATCTCCTGATGTAAAATATCATCAAAAAGTTAATATATTAAATTATAAGGAACTAGCTGAGGCTATTAGAAAATGTTTGTCAGGTTATAATGCTTATTCTGTTGACGTTATTGTAATGCAGGGCGAAAATGATAGGATATTACTAACAGCAGCAGAAAAAATATACTTAATGAAAGTGCTTTTATAACATTAAAATTTGATAAAGATGATATTCTAATGTTGCTCACAGTTGCTTAACTAAAACCGAGCTAAGAAATATCATTAATTGTCATATCTGAAACTAAGTCTGTTAAAAGTGGATGTTGACGTTGTTGATTTATGTACGCCATCAGCCACATCTTTTACTCGCTGTGGATGAATTTTATGATATGTCCCAGCAAAAGAAATTGATTTAAATTTCATTTCTTCTTCAGTCTCCAGATTTACTGATGATATAATTGATCTTTTAGGATTTTTTAAATTGGAACCATCATAACCGGCTCCTCTTCTGGTGTTTTCTTTTTGTGTTACCAAATCTAAATTTTCAATGCGATTGTCTGTTTTAATTTTGTTAAGATGATCAATAACTAAATTATTTAAAATAGCGCCGTTAAAAATTTCAAACACAAATCTGTAACTGTAATAATAAACTTTATCAGTTTTAGTTCCACGTACCATCACATGTAAATATCCATCTCTACTCAAATTTCCAACAACTTTTTTCGTTTTTCTTCCTCGAATAATACCCCGATCATTAGCTTCATATAGATCAAATACTGGATGTGGTTCCAATTCGTTTTGTAATGCTAAATTTTCAATATTGTCATCGTTTATTGAGTTATTTACTCTATAAACTCGTTGTCCAGCTGAGATATCATCACAGACCAAAGTATAAACAAAATCTTTTCTAAACATTTCAGTCATATCTGTATCATCACCGTTCACTGAAATTATCATTCCAGCTGGTGTTGGTCTACCAATAGATTTTTTAGATTTTATGTTAATAACCGAACCAAGTGCATTTCCAGCATATAAGTTATACTTCGGATGAACATGATATGCTTCTTGCTCCTCCACTGTCAATCTGATATATCTCAAAATTTCTGTCACTATACTATAAGGATTTTATATCTGTAATTGATTTTTCAACTGGCGTGCGGTGAGTTATCGATCGAACAATCAATTAGAGATATAAAAATGCTATATATAATATAATGTTAAAATTGCGTGATATTGCCAAAAAGAGCATTATCAAAGCAGAAAAAAATTGCTACAGCATTTTCCGGATACGACGACAGTTACAAATTTGATAATCAAAATGTTTTAGCAAATTTTAACTCTACCAATTTATATCATCTTTTGCAACCAGTTATAGCTCAAGAACTTGCAGCTCACAAAAGTATCAAACTAATAGTACAGTATCATACTATTTTATCAAAAATACATGTAATCGAGAAAGATATACTTGATATAATTTTTGAAAATACAAGTTTCGACAGCGAAATTTCCAACCATATCTAACGGCTAAATCACGAAAAATATTAACTGGAACAAATATTGCCACAGTCGCCGCTGAAATACACCAAGAAATAAATAAAAAAATTGGAGGAATTTACTTCATCTGGGTCAGGCTGGAAATTTGAAATGATAAAGGAAGATTTAATTCACACAGCAAAATATAACATACTTCGAGGTAGTTCTTACGTTGATCTTCCCAAAAAAAATTAAAAACAAAAATGCTGTATAAATGTCAAAAACAACGACGATCAATGTTTTCGTTGGACAATTTTGTCTGCGAAACATCCTCAGAGTGACCATAATGATAGAATTGAAAAGTATTTGCCATACAAAGACGAACTAGATTTTAACGGGATAACTTTTCCAGTGTCAGAAAATTAGATACCAAAGTTTGAAAAACAAAACAATATTTCAGTAAATGTTTTCGGACTAGATGAGCGAGAAAATGTTTACCCAGGGTATAACAAATGTTTGCAAGGTTTTTCTAAGAATGAGAAATTACAGGAACATCTTAAATACTGTATCAACGTTCAAAGAATAACAATGCCAAGTGAAAAACAAAAAGTCTTAAAATTTAAAAATTATGATCATAAGCTAAATATACCTTTCGTTATTTATGCGGATTTCGAGTGTTTACTCGTTCCAGTGGCAGGTGCAGAAAATGATCCTAATAAATCAAGTACAAGAAAAATACAGCAACATGTTCCTTGCGGAGTAGCTTATAAAATAGTTTGTTGCGTTGATGATAAGTTTTCATGTCCGGTTAAGTTATACAGATGTAAAGATAGTGAATCTGAAAGTCCGGCGGTATGGTTACTAAAAAATCTTATAGATGATGTTAATAAAATTTCTAACAAATTATTTAAAACAGCTCCAATGAAAATAACATCTGAACAACAACTTGAATTTGATGAAGCGGTTGATTGTCATATTTGCGAAAAAAATCTTTAGTAGACCCCAACGGAGTCCAAGATAAAGTGCGCGATCACTGTCATCTAACTGGCCAGTATCGTGGAGCGGCTCATAATAATTGTAATTTAAAATTTCATGCACCAAAGTTTATACCTGTCGTTTTACATAACTTTCGCGGCTATGATAGTCATATCATTGTAGAAGCTTTTGGCAACGAGAAAATTAAATCTAAACTAAAACTAAATAATAAGATAAAATGTATACCAAATAATTTTGAAAAGTATATGTCAGTTACTCTCGGAAAATTACGTTTTATTGACAGACTGCAATTTACATTAGCATCATTACAAGATCTTGTAGAAAATGCTGTAAAAAGCTGGTAGCGAGTTTTATTACCTAAAAAGTTGCTTTGGAGATAAATTTAATCTACTGACAAGAAAAGGAGTGTTTCCGTAAGAGCATCTCGATGACTGGAGCAGATTTAATGAAACATCTCTGCCTGGCAAAGATAAATTTTACTCGCAGCTCAAAAATGAAGATATTACAGACGACGAATACAAATATGCACAAGATATTTGGAACAAATTTAACTGCAGAACATTTGGTGATTATCATGATTTATATTTAAAAACAGATGTATTACTACTAGCAGATGTCTTTGAAAATTTTCGTCGAGTAAGCTACAGCAATTATGGACTAGATCCTTGTATTACTCTGCTCCAGGACTGTCTTGGGACGCTCTACTAAAAACAAGCAAAATAGAACTGGATCTCTTAACAGATGTCGATATGTTTAATTTTATTGAAAAAGGTATCAGAGGCGGAATTAGCGTTATAACAAAAAAATATGCAGTAGTTAATAATAAATATCTAAAAAATTATGATAAAAATCTCCCATCTAATCATATTATTTATCTAGATTGTGTCAATTTGTATGGTTGGGCCATGTCAGAGCCAATGACCTGCGGTGGGTTTCATTGGATAACTCCAGATCAATTTCTTAAAGAAACTGAAAAAGATTTACCAGAAAATGTCAGTTATTTTGTTGAAGTTGATCTAGATTATCCTAGTTCGTTGCATGATCTACACAACGACTACCCATTTTGTGCAGAGTCTATGATGATAGATTATAGTTTACTATCACCTGAACAACGAGTTATGACAACAGCAAAAAATTCGATCGCTAATAAGTTATTTCCAAATTTGCTAAATAAAAGAAATTACGTGATACATTACAAAAATTTAAAACAAGCAGTAGATGCTGGACTAATTCTGAGAAATGTTCATCGTGTGCTAAACTTTAATCAGTCGAGGTGGATGTCAAATTATATTGACTTAAATACGAAACGTTGTGCTGTTGCTAAGACTGACTTTGTGAAAAACTTTTTTAAGTTAATGAATAACTCAGTTTTAGGAAAGACAATGGAGAACATTAGAAAGCGAGTAAATCTTGAAATTGTTAATGATATAAATAGCAGAAATAAATTAGTTAACGATGACGGTTTTGTCAGTATGAAAATATTTAATGAAAATCTCGTTGCAATACAACGACGAAAGACAAAGTTAAATAAACCGATTTATGTTGGTGCAGCTGTACTTGATATATCAAAGTGGCTGATGTATGATTTTCACTATAATTTTACTAAAAAGCAGTGGCCAGATTCGGAGTTGTTATTTACTGATACAGACTCGCTAGTTTATAATATAAAATGTGAAGATGTCTATGAGGATATTTATAGCAATAAAAATTTATTTGATTTATCAGATTATCCGACTAGTAGTGGATTTAATGATAATACGAATAAAAAAGTTATTGGTAAAATGAAAGATGAGTTTATGTTTGTGCCGGTGAGAGTTTTTTGGACTTCGAAGTAAAATGTACGCCGTAATTCTCGACGATAATAAACTAACAAAGAAAGCGAAAGGAATTCCACGTGATTATGTAAAGAAATGTATGAAATTTGATGATTTTTAAACCGCACTAAACAATAATGTCAGTTTTATTAAGACAAATGTCATTAGAACAAATCTTCATAAGCTTGAAACTGATACGATTATTAAACGTGGACTTAGCAATTTTGATGATAAAAGATATTGTAAAGACGGAATTAATACTTTAGCACTCGGTCATTATAGAAGGGAGATAATACCGTTCCAGCTTGTTTAAAAATCGTATCTGGGATTATCGAACATAGATTAGTACGAATGCACTTTATGTCTGTATTGATTTTCAGACTGTCTGTAATAATGCGCTGCTGGTGATTTCCGGGTTTATTAGTGAGTTCGTTTTGTCTGTTAAGTGATTTCCAGGTGTATTAGTCTGTCTGTCTGTTTCTAAAGCCGCACTGAAACAGAATTTCCTGACTCTTTACAGGCTTGGTAAAACCCACCTATTGATTTATAGACCTGCCTATAATGTAAACAGCCGCTGTATTACACGTGAAGGGTGATATTGACCATGAAAATGTCTCTGCCTATAATGTAAACAGCCCTGTCGTGTTTTCTGTATAAATACACAGCCGCTTCGTTTTTCTGTACAATATATTTTAGATTTCGCGATTAAACACACACAAACACACATATATTTTCAGAATCATTCACACAGGTAACTGGTAAGTATATAGTAATTTCTCGAATATATACATGTAATCGAATTTCATGGCTCAGTGCAGGAATGTTGGATTCTCGTACTGAAGGTCTGTGGTTCGATTCCCATCACTGGCATATGTCGGTGGGTATGGTCCTGGGCTACCAAAATATTTTTAAAGATGGGGGGGCTACCCCCCCCCCCAAGGTTTCATGTAATCTCTCATCACGTTGAACAACGTGGTGAGTGCGTTTTGCACTTACCCCGGGGTTTAATTTGGTGGGGGGTTATATGAAACCGCAATGCCTAGACAGTCCTCTGAATCTCTAAACTTTCATTTCGTTTAGTGATTCGCTGGGGGATGTGTCTATGCAAAGGAGCCCTCTAAAATAATCAGTAGCATGTGTGAGCTCTCTACCTCATTGAAGAGTACCCCATAAAGAAATATTCAGAAAGAATGTTGCCAAAATGAAAACTTTGTGGGGTGCTAATAACGGTCACAAGAAAGACATCATCATGCAAAAGGCCTCTCAAAGGAACCACAGGCAATAAAGGGGCCTTAATGGAATGGTAAACGCTTATTTTTGATATTTTGTATAGTATAATTTTTTACTGTAGTATATATTTTTATTGTAGACTTACACTTCAAAAATAACAATAATATATTGACGGGTCCTGGATCAGAGATACAACTCCCCCAATCCACTTTTGGTTTAGGTGGGGTGGGGTCTGGCCAATAAAATATTTTTAGTCTTATTTTGAGCTGAAAATGACTACTTAATAAAATTACAAAATAGAATGTTTTATAGGAGAATTCTTGGTTTGGTTTAGGATCTGCCTTCTTAACTTCTACTGTGAACACCTCGACAGACCATACTGTGGCCAATCTCCCAACTCTCCAAATACCGAACAAGCTTGTCTCCGAGCGGTTGTAACGGTGCCGGCTGTGAAATCATTTTCTGTGTAACCGTGACTGTCTTTTGAACAAGCTTGTCTCCGAACGGTTGTAACGGTCCCGGCTGTGAAACCATTTTCTGTGTAACCGTGACTGTCTTTTGTCGAATCGCATTGGCTGGTTTTAATCCCCTCATGAGTGTGGCTTTATTGTTCAAGGCTGCTATTAGTAATGGAAATCGGTTTACCCATTTCTGAGGCCCCTTTGGTCTTACGAACAATTCTTGTCTGTACTGATCACCGAACGACCGTTTCGCAAGTGTGCGATTGAATCATTCCACAATTGCCTGATCACGCTGCACACTGACGTGATCGACACGTATCCGCACACGGTGTTTGGTTAACAACGGAACCACAGAACAGAGAAATTTCTTTGTATCGGGTAGCCAATCGGCATTGGTGAGCGCTTATTTGGAGGTGCGTAACTTTCCTTGTCGATCACTGACACGATCGTGTGGAATAAATAACAAATCATGAATCTCGTTATGTATCTGCACATCAAACCAACCCCGTGAAATCTTTCTTGGTACCGGAAAATAAATTTCCTACAGCGCTTGTTTGGCCATCCATGCTCGAGCAATCCAATGAGCGATCATGGCTGCACTGGCTTACGGTTCCACGGCGGCTTCACCTCAACAGTACTCACGCGGACTGTAGTATAATTTTGGATAGTGTGCAGCTCTCTGTGTCCATTGTTTATACTGGTTTACTTTTGTCTGCCTCCAAGTGAACTTTGACTCACCCCCCCCCCATGCAATCTTGACTTTCATGCCTCCATGGATGACCCATCAAGTGATTCGTTGTACCAATGTTGGATTAATCGCATTCAAGTCATGAATGAGATCGATGTCGGCACACTGACGTCTACGGATATCATTGGATTCTTCGTATGCAAGACTGTTGGTTACAAGCCGCATCCACGCGATTTCACACGTGCTTCACTAGGCCTTGAATGGTTGTGATAGTCGAGTCGTAGATCCAGGCGCGTTCCAGGTCCGCAGTAATTGTAACCAGAGAAAGGCTTCTTGCCGGGATATTTACTTCACGGTGTTCCTGGCAACTTTGTTAATGTAGTTGCGATATCGCTGCCGATAGTGACTTTTTTCAAATGGATCCTACAAGCTTGAACTTCTTTGCTCGACATCGAGCACAAGTCCCTATAGCCGCTGCTCATCCATTACTTATCTGAACTGGAGTTGAATTTCTGGTACGTGTGTTGGTAAGACATCTCATGCATTATGAAAACATGATGACAAACAAGTATTCAGTGGCATCACACAAAAGAAACTTCGCAGATGACGTTTCCGTCATCGATATCACCATACAAGTAATACCTAAACCGGCCAAACATGGTGATAGAACCGTGTTTCCAAGCTCAGTTCCTGCGCTCATCATTGGCCCTGATGGATCAGGAAAGACACAATTGTTGCTGAATATGGTTGTACGATGGTTACTCTTGGTTCGGTTGTACGTGATTGCGCCATCGGCCAATGATTAGCCGTGTAATAATGTTCTCAAAATTGTTCAAAAGGAGTTGAGTAACAAAACATCGTCGAAAAGCGGTAACAATGTCTCCATCGATTTATTTTCCAATATTGACGACGCCCCTACCATTGACGAGTTGGACGCAAACAAAAACAATATGGTGATGTACGACGATGTGATGCTCAAGAATCAAGTGAATCCGAACAAACATTTTCATGAGGCCGGCACAAAACACGTGATGTATTTTACTTGGCAAGACACCCATGTGCCAAAAAAGATCCGTGACCACTTTAACATGCTGATAATATTCGGTGGCATTGACGCACATGGCCTTGGAAATATCCATTGGACATGATGTTCAGCCGACCTTTCGTGAGATGAATTTTGTGAAATGTTTGTTCGGATTACCTCGAACCTGTATACTTTCCTCACGACTGATTTGACTAATGTCGGACTACGCAGGTATCATGCTAGCCGGGACACTAACGTGTCTCACGCGGACGCATCAATTTAACAAACAATCATATAAAAATAGAAATGTCCTGCAGCGATACCATAGAATCGTACGAAGACGACGCCTTGAAGCACAAGAAGATCTCACAATCAGATCTGAACATTTGCGCCGCTGATTAAACCATCAAAGAAATTGCTGAACGTGCCGAGGATATCCAGAAGGCCACAAAAGCCACAGCGGAAGAAGTGGTAGCGCTTACTGGAACAGAAGCAGCCTCCGGTCGCGTTCGTAAGATAACAAAGCGCACCAATACTATCAAAAAAGCGACACACGCAACAGCAGAGGTTATTACATGCTTGCCAGAGATGTCGGCGGAAGTCAAAGACGTCGGAGAACTTGAAGAATCACTTTCTCAACCACCACCCTTATATCGGTCATTGATGCATACCCGGAAAAAGAAATTTAATGAAGAAGGTTGCTAGTGGATGAACAGAGACCCCTTCCGTGCAAGGCCTAAAATACCTACCACCCCACAGCTGGAGATATTTAGTGATCAAAGAACCATCCAAGGACATAAAAATGGTTTGGGTCAAGTGGGTATATAAGGAATTTACTGGGGTAAAAAAAAAAAATCTGGAAAAGGTGATGAAACATTTCAAGCGATGCAACATTTGATGTATCTCCTGCACAAAACAGGAGAATATCAGCCAGCTTATAAAACTAGCACGACAGAAGAATATCGTGGGAATCCACTATTCATTTATTCCACGACAAAAGAATATTCGGATCGACCGGTATTTACTCCTGAAATTGTGGCAGAAGAATATTCAGCTCAAGCAGCCGCGCCTCAACCAAATCATAAAAAGCTTCCACCAGTAAAAAAGAAGAAAAACCTGCACTGCACGCGAATCTCCTATACTAGAAGAACAATCAGAAATGATTAGCGAATGGGTACAACGGTTGGTACAGCAGCCGTTACCAAGACGTACACCCAGAAACGATCAAACACCGCCACCATAGAAAGGAGAGAACTTTCGGGTGCTTGCACCCCGTGGACTGTACGACCCTAAAGACCTTACGAATCGACTGGAAATACTTGTGGGATAAGTTCGTGCTGGCAACAAGGCCCCGAAGTTATCAACGAAGCCACGTCAATTTGTCAGTGTTTTCTTTTCTAGACACATATCGGGAGCTAATGCACGAATTTGTTGAAGATATCTACGAAATATACAACACCAATGATGCGTTCTGACGCACTTGAGACGGTGCGTGTGGAGACGCTTCGCGTCTTACGTGAAATCTACGCTGATGTGGAACAGGTGGTTGTAAATACGGCGCAGAGCGTGAGCTCGATCATCACCATTTCATTCACGAAACCTGAATTCAGTGTTACTTTTCCTGCACTTTTCGAGTTTATTACAGTTGGCCGAACATCTGATCCCAACCGTTTGATGGTTTGCCCGCAAATTTCAGCAGACAGTGGAGCGAACTGACATACTATCGAGTTTCCTCAGGCACGCACGACACAGAATCGATCAATGAAGAAATTCAACGAAGAATTTCGGTAGTCACTGGCAAAGAATCTAAACTTTCCACATTTGCTCATGAGCACGTACTCAGTTCTTTCATTACCATTGAATCTCAAACGTATGCGGTGAATATTGCACGGTCGTCTATAAGGTCAGTGTTAGCTTGGCCTGGCCACATATCAGAGAATAAAAGATTCTTGCTTGTTGGATATCATATCGGACCTAACATTGTGAGAATTACCTCAACGAAAGTCAATTTAACGTGTGACGCCGTCAGTAGGAATTACGAAAGCAGGTTCGACACGACATTTTGTTTGGGTTTTCACCCAGATGACTTGATCTTGATTGCGCCCTCAGTACCTATGTATCTTCCATGCCATAAAAATCGGTTGACTCATATTCACTTTACCCTGTTGTATCAAGACGTGCATGAGATGGATCTGTGGGATTAAACATTGACGATATAAATGTACATTAGAGATCTGCCTGACATTTAATAATAACAATGACAGTTGTGGTGGACTTGTGAAACCCCGTTGCGTAATTAATGCAAAAATCCGGGTACATGCGGGCCGTGGATTTTGTTGAAAGTGCCACTGTAGATTGATTAAAACAACGGGACTCGTAGGCGGCTCAGGCACTTCGAGATCGAGTACGGTGATTAATAACACGAGGACCAAAGATGGCTCCAGTTACATTTTCATCGACTGAATCAATGCCGGCTGCGGAGAGTAAAATTATTAACGAAGCCGCTCAGATTAGACGATTGCAAATCTGGCCACGGGGCGTGGATTTGCACCGTATTGAAGAAAATCAATACTCTATAAACCATGGCCCAGTTCAATGAGGAATTTGATCCACCATTTGACATGGAGTGCCTGTGTTAGTGGATCGAAGCAAGTGAGATTTTCAATATTACTCATATCAAGTCAGAGACCCAGATCAATTAAAAGTAGAATTGCAAGTGCAAGACATCTCTAGTTTTTCCTTCCATGGGAGGCATTTTTGGAAGTTGAGGGAAAACTGGTACGCAAGAACAATGCCAATTACGATGCCCATGCCGCGGTGGGATTTGTTAACAGTGGCATCATGGCGCTGTTTAAGAACGCACTTTGCTCCATCGATGGAAAGGAAATCAAATCCATATTGGACAATGTTGACGTGGCCACAACGATTCTCAGACTCGCCCGATACAGCGATGAGCACACGAGAACAGCTGGCCCGACAATAATGTTTGTTAAAGATGCAACTGATCATGCAGATCATAGACCATATATAATCAGACGGCCTCAAAATAATGCCGGCAACGATACCACAGATATTAGAAAATTTATCGTTTCCTAATCCGGAGTTTAATTTTGGATTTGAACAGCGTCGAGCACAACCTTGTTGAGCCTCATTATGGTTTTCGTGCGCCATTCCCCTCAGTCACATTTTTGGGTTTTGCAGAGATGTTCGTAAGATAATATTTGGAGACAAACACAAGGTCGTCTTGTTTCGTAAAAACAACTCCAGCGATGTCATTTGGCGTGATGCAGGTGCTCCTGCCAGTAAGTTGTATTATTAGATGCACAGTTTTTATAGATGCCCCTGTTATCTCTGTCACTAAGAACAGTGCCACGCTTGTTAATGTTCATGCAGTCGGAACCGCATCAACGCTGTCGTTTCTCGCACATACTACATACGCACACCCACCTAATGGTATTGTGGTAATGACCAAACACATATTAAAATGATATTTGACAACTTAGAAATCTGTGGTCGTACATAAACCGGCATCTAAATTTTGATACAGGTCTGCAAATTTCTTAGCAAGACTTTAGTACGTTGTACCCGATTTATTAATCCTCACTGGAAATATCTGGAGTTGTTCAAGCAATCTGCTGTCGACATATATTTTCATGCGCTTTTCGGTAACACCGGTGGTGCTAATTACAAATGCGGTTGCAAAAGCTGTAGTGTTAGGGGCTGTCGGAATTGCATCAGGAATGGCTTTGAAAAAGGCAATCGGTGGCCGTATAGAAAAGGAAGAGAGAGGCCTTTGATTAGTAGGCACGAGATCTTCGAGTACCGGGTCGCAGAAGATCACACTGATGACCAATCTTGATTGAATGGCGATGGCAAAATCGATCAAATATTTTTGTGGTGTTTTGATGCGAGAAGAACTTGCTTCGATGGTGCCACGCATACGTGAAACCGGCATCATCAATCTGGATTCATCAAATGGCCCTGGCATTCACTGTGTTGCATACATGGTAATATCTCAACACAGTTTGTATTATGACTCTTATGAGCTTGCACCACTAGTTGAGGTTGTTAATT
>JAECUM010036395.1:0-15306 GCA_016617855.1 Megalonaias nervosa
ATATATATATTGCCCTATTTTGGGTCTACCTTTTGTTTAAATTTAAGAAGATTATGCTGAGTCGAAACATTCAAGACCTTGCTCGTCAGGATCAATAATTTTAATAAGCTCCTCAGATATGAATTTGGAAATGAATTCATCTAACATATTTGAAATCGTGTTCTGTTCTTGTTTTATTGTTGTCACTGTTGCATAAATTTATTTTTTTATCTTATAAAGTTATTGATCTTTCTGTATACTAATACATATTTCACTGAATGTCTTGCTCTCATAAACCACTAATATATTTAATTATATTTCATTATCTCTACAAAAGCGTCAAACAGTGTCCAGTAATTGGTAAATATCGGGTCTATTTTTCCAATAAATCTATCTATTCAATAATGGATTATTGAATTGTTTCAGTGTAAGAAAGATTTATATTGCCAACGCGGGGATAAATGTAGTCTCTCCAGCGGTATCTTCTCTTGAACCATTTCTGTCCCCATTTAAGAAATCATCTACCCTTCAACAAGTAGAACTTCCATCTTTATTATATACTCTCTCTCTCTCTCTCTCTCTCTCTCTCTCTCTCTCTCTCTCTTGTAAGAACATACTGCAAACAGAAGGTCTAGTGAAGTAGTCAGAAGGTGTCATTCAAAAATCACTGTATGCAAACTCAAAAGCACAACAAGTGAATTTCAATTATTATCTTCGTAAAATAATTATTCTGCATCAATTATGAAAATTTACAAATTGCCATTGGTTGAACTTCCATGATATTATTCTATTTGATATCTAGTGTCACATATTTTTAAAGTTACTCTTACACTCTACAACTAACTTTCCGATAAAAGTCTCAATAAGGTATACTACTAAAATATTGTGTTATTTGGCTATTTTAACTCTCCTTGCACTCACATCTATACTTAAAAACGACGAATGATTCAGGCATGGGTCATACTTGACTGCCTACCCATGGGCGCCTGCAGCATGGGTCAAGGGGGGTCACGTGACCCCCCTGGAAATCATACTGCAAATATATATATATAAATATAAAAATTCCGACAAGTTTAATCATGCAAATGAAGCTGAAAATATGTCACAAGATTCTGTTCAAAACGCTTAATAAATATTAGCTTTAGTTTCAGACTGCTTCTTATACTAACTCTTCCGGCCGTGACTGACTGACCCCTCCCCCCATGCCCTGAAAATCCTGACCCCCCCCCCCCTGCAAAAAATCCTGCGGGCGCCCATGTGCCTACCGACATTATTAAGAATAGAATTCACGTCAAGGGTCACGTAGCGAACTAAATCGTTGTCCAGACATGGCCACTCAATACATGTTTGAATGAAAAAATAACAAAATAAATGCTCATAACTTCAACAGGTAAACGCAAAATGATTCAAATATGACGTTTAAAATTTTATTTGTTAGATTATCGGATTTGATACGATGCTACTATCATAACAGCAATGTTATAATATAAACGCATTAGAAATGTTCGCGAAACAAAGATCTTTTGATTTTTTCGTGTAACAATGTTCATGAACTAAATACAAGATACTTCCGGTACTAACTGAAGCAACATTAAATGTACATCAGAAAAAATGAGAATGTTACTGACCTGAACTGTTATAAAATTCCAGAAATTGTTACATTGATGTATTTTGCTCGTAGTAATTACAAATTATTCTTCTATAATTAACTGCATTAAAACGAAAATGGAATAATTCATGCAAATCAATATGTTACGCCTTCAAATATATATTAGCTACAATAGCTATGGGGTTTCTTAGTACAGACATCAGAAACTATATAAAATTGAGAGAAGAAAAAGTGTTTGTACTGTCACTCTTGGCTTTGGAACTCGTTTTACCATTGATTAATTATACAACGTGTACATGAAATAATATTTCTATACACGGCAAATTGCATCTGCTATTAAATTGTCTTTTCCCTTGATGTGCCCGATGTCAATACTATATTCCTGTAACAACAAGCTCCACCTTAATAATCTGTTTTTTGTATTACATCTTGTATATGAAAGTAAGGGGGTTGTGATCAATAAACACAATAATCGGGGAAGGAGCTGAACTAATGTAAACTTCAAAATGTTACAATGCCAATATCAAAGCCAAACATTCCTTCTCGATTGTTGAATAATTTCTTTGGTCCTTACTTAATTTCTTAGAAAAATAGCACACTGGATGATCAACACCATTTCTGTCCTTTTGAATCAACACTGCTCAAACCCCATCATACTTGCTTCAACAGATAGTTTAAATGATTGACCGAGATTTGGAGCTGTAAGAACTGATGCACTTTTAAGTACTGCCTTTAACTTGTCAAAAAAAAGCCTCCTGATATGTTTCAGTCCAAAGAAACTTGTTTTTCGTGCTCAATAAATTTGTCAGGGGTTCAGCAATATTAGAAAAATTGGAACAAAATCTCCAATAGTATCCAGCCATACCAAGAAATCGCATCAAATTTGGTGACATACTTGCCACTTCCAATTTTATCAATGCAGTCATCGATTCTGGGTAATGGAAATGAATCTGTCTTAGTCACACTGTTCACCGTCCTATAATCTGTGCACATACGGAAAGTTTTATCTGGGTTCGGAACAAGTATACATGGTGAACTCCAGTCACTTTTACTGGGCTCTATAAAATCATTCTCCAAAAAATACTGAATTTCTTTTTTCAAGTATTCCTGGTTGAGAGGATTCATTCTGTATGGGTGTTGTTTCACAGGTTTGGAATGTACAATTTCAACGTCATGAAAAATTTTGTTTGTCCTCTTTGGAATATCTGGAAACAAGTGCTCATATTCAAATAATAACTGTTTACGTTCATTCCTTTCTTGTTCCTTTAAATGTGAAAGTTTCTGTTCTAGAGTATTCATAATGTCTGAATTCCGAAGATTTGACACTCCGAAATCAATAGAGTCCGATTGAATTCCTTCACATAAATCCTCATTTTGTGGGACAGGTACAACTAAATTAATTGCATGATTTACCTGGCTATCTCTCTCAATATACTCCTTTAACATGTTTATGTGGCAAAGTTGTTTTTGTTTTCGCCTCCAAAGTGTATTTATGATGTAATTTAAATCATTTCCTTTCTTTTCAACCGTGTAGGGACCATAATACTTGGCCTGAAAAGGATTTTGTGGAATGGGCAAGAGAGCCAAAACTCTATCACCAGGCTGAAAACTCCTTTCCTTCGACTTTGTATCATATCCTCATTTCAGTTTTGGCTGAATTGATTGTAGATTCGATCTAGCAACCTCTCAAGTCTTTGACAAGTTATACTTCAAATTGGAAACATAATCAAGAAGATTGAGTTCAATATCTTAATTAGAAAGAAGTTTCTCTTTCAACAACTTCAATGGTCCACGCACAGTGTATCCAAAAACTAGCTAAAAGGGACTGAATCCTAAAGATTCTTGAACTGACTCCCTAAAAGCAAACAACAGTAAATCAATGCCTTCATCCCAGTCTTAACCCGTATCAGAGCAATACGATCGAATCATATTGTTCAAAGTCTGATGAAATCTTTCTAAAGCCACTTGGCTCTCAGGGTGATAGGCAGAAGATTCTCATTGTTGCATGCCTAATGTGTGGATATCTTGCTGGAAAACTCCAGACATAAAATTTGACCATTGATCAGACTGGACAGACTGGGAAGGCCAAATTGAGTAAAACAACTTTATCAAAGCTTTTACTATTGTTTTAATTTTAATATTCCTCAAAGGAATTATCTCTGGGAACCTTGTTGACGCATACATAATGGTCAACATGTATTGGTTGCCTGACTTGGTCTTAGGTAAGCTACCAACACAATCTACCATTATTCTGTTAAATGGTTCGTCAAATGTAGGAATAGGCTGCAGATGAGCCTTAGGTATCGTCTGATTGGGTTTTCCTACCATTTAACAAGTATGACAAGATCTGCAGTAGTTACAAACATCACTTCTGAATTTCGGCCAATAAAAGTGATTAAAGATCTTGCGACAAGTCTCATTAATCCCTAAATGACCAGCCAGAGGGGTTTTATGGGCCAGACTAAGTATTTCCTGTCTGTAAGATTTTGGAACAACAATGTGATAGTTCACTGACCATTCGTCACCAGCAGGTACCTCGGGAGGTCTCCATTTTCTCATAAGAATTCCATTTTTAATGAAATAACAGACAGGTACTTCAGTGGCTTCAGTTTCACTAACGGCCATTTGAAACAAACAGGAGATCTCAGGATCCTTCTCCTGTTCGACGACAAGGGATTGTCGTTTGTCACCCTGATTAGAAAAAGAGAATGAGTAGTTAAAATAGGATCACTATGATACCTTTTGATTGATCCAAACAAGGAGTGAGAGTGACTTTATCAAAAGCCTGACCAATATATGTGTCAGATAAAGGAATACTTTCCTTATCAACATCGTTCTCAATAGCTTTCTTGGCCATAGCTTTAGTAACTGCACAAGCTCGGTATAAATCAGTGAATACTTTCTGAATAGGATCATCTTTCTGATCCAAACAAGGCTTGTCAGTTACAAGTGGATTAATCGCAACCTTGTCTCCAGCTAGATCACAGCCTAGTAATAAATGAATGCCCTGAACAGGTAAAGAAGACACTATTCCGACTGCCACGGGTCCTGAGACTAAGTCTGATGACAAATTTACAGAATGGAGAGGAATCATAAACAAAGCGGCACTCCACTCCCTGAATAAGAACACTCTCATTAGAAAAAGACTTCTCAGAAAAAGGCAAAGTACCCGATAATAAAAGACTCTGAGAAGCTTCTGTGTCCCTTAAAATTTTAAAAGGGATAGGATTGGTCAAATCACCCAAGAGTGATATAGACCCCTTCAACATGAATGTTTCATTATTCTCCATAATAAAATCAGACTGGGGTTCATTAGACCCTACAAATATATTGCTTTCAAAATGACCGTGACCTTGACCTCTTAGAAATAAGAGCATTTGGAATAGGTCTGTCTTGATTCTGATGCTTATTTTTCAATTTGAAGCAATTAGGAATAACGTGTCCTTTCTTCTTGCAATAGGTACACATAGGAAGAGACAACGAGCTTTAATCAAGCGTATAATAAGCTAGATTTTTAAAAGTTGTGCCAGACTGAGATTTAAAAGGGCTCGTATTAAGCTGACATACATTTTTTACAGAAAACTGCTGAGTGGAAGACTTGCCTACAAAAAACTTTATCAGCTAAGAAATCTCGTCAGCAGCAAGAGCAGCATTTTCCGATGTTTCGATTTTATGCTCGTCAAGATAGGTCTTAATGTCACTATGGACATAGTTCTTGAACACTTCAAATAGTATAAGTTGTCTGAGACTCATAATCTTGATCAACTCTCTTGACTAAGCACCATCTATCAAATAACTGCTCCTTTTCTCTTGCAAATTCAACACAAGTTGTGGAGCTTCTTTTCTACAGTTCCTGAATTTTTGCCGATAAGCATCAAGGACTAACTCATAGCTCTTCTTCTAGTAATACAAGTTGTCTGAGACGTTCATAATCTTGATCAACTTTCTTGGCTAAGACCATCTATCAAATAACTGCTCTTTTTCTCTTGCAAATTTGACATGAGAGTTTGTCCAGCTTCTTTTCTATAGTTCCTTAATTTTTTCTCGATAAGCCTCAGAGACTAACTCATAACCCTTTAAGTTGCATTCCTTAACCAGATCATAGTCAGCACTTTGCTGAACTGAGAGTGAATGGTAAATGTCACTAGCTTTACCAATAAGTATACATTGTAATAATTGAGTCCAATGCTCCCTTGGCAATTTCAAATTTTCAGCAACTGTTTTCAAAACGAGTAAAATATTTGTCTACTTCTTTATCTCTGAATGGGGGCACTAACCTAATATTCTTGATAAGATCCAAACTTGAATTTGTATGTGAAGTGGGAACGTGCCTTTCACTTGCCAGCTCTAATTCTTTTAACCTAATTTGAAATTCCCTTTCATCCTTCTCTCTTTACATTTGCATCTGGCTCTCTCTCTCTCTCCCCCCTCCTCCTTATCTAATTGCATTTGTTTATCTTTCTCTCTTTCTTCCTTATCTAATTGCATTTGCATATGTTTCTCCTCTCTCTCTCTCTCTCTCTCTCTCTCTCTCTCTCTCTCTCTCTCTCTCTCTCCCTCCTCTTTCTCAAATTGCAACTGCATTTGTTTTTCTTCTTTCTGAAGTTTAATATTTCTTTCCTCCAATTCCATCTTGTATTTTAATTTTAATTCCTTTACGTTTATGTCAGAGTCTGATACAAACGTATTGATCGAAACCAAAACACGTATCCAAAACACTCTTTTCTACCAAATACTGGACCAAAATGTTTTTTATTTCTTGCTTCGTTAAAGAATCTTTTGCTTCAAGACGATCCTATTTTCTGGCAAGTTCAAGCAATTCATCCTTTTTGAAACAATCCAACTGCTCCTGGGTAGGATTTAAAGAATGATCTCCGCTTTTGATGACATTGTTAAAAGCCGGTTGATATCGCTAAAGATTTCAAACAAATGTGAAATAATACTTGGGATTTCAAACATTCCTGAAAACTGGGGAATTTAAATTTCAAACACAATTTTCTGAAATATTTTGGCCAAAATTCATATATCCCAAGGACGAGCAACCAATTTTCTTGTTACCTGTCTATGCTCGTAAAAAAGTAACAAGAAAAGAGAGAAGACAACAAGTTTGTAAAATTTAACAAAATAATTTATTTCCCTAGAAAAACAAGTTACAAATGATAAAAAGGACTTACGGTTAATGAATCAAATCCAAAATTAATCTAAGAATTACAAAATATAAGTCCTATCAATAAAAACTCCTGAGTGAATCACAGTTCGAATCCCGATGAAATTTCAAGATGGAAGGCGATGACGTCTTCTATGGTCTGCTTTGTCCTGATGTGTCAACTGTTCCTTGTTGAATTACCAAGAATAATATTCCAGTTTAGAATTCCGAAAAAGTTCAATAAATGTCTTTGTCCAAGAATTCTGACGAGCACTAGTATTTTCCAGAGAAAATGCATTACTTTAAATTGAATAAAATAAAAAATTCAACTCAAACTGGTCACAACAAAACACCTTTGAGCTTCAAAGGTTTAAAGCTCAACTGGTTATTTATTCTTATAACACTGAGTTATAACACTGTCTAAAACGCAAAACATATTCCCGGATGTGGGGTCAAAATTGCATCCCACTGAGAAAACCAAAAGATTTAACAACAAACACATGTTATTTGTCACGTACTCAAGGTATGGCTTTAGCTAAAATCAATAGTTCTTACTCTGGGAAAATTTTTTTTTAAAAATACAAACCTGTTGACTATAAACCTGACACTGGTTCTGAATCAAAATCAGAAACTAGATACAGTGTTTCAAACTACTGGCTGTTTATCAGGTCAAACAGAACTGAATTAAATTTCTAAAACAAATCAAATCCAGTAGACAAAATTATTATTACAATAACATGAAATGGAATGAAATAAAAATAAAAAAAATTAAAACTAACAAACAAACAATTTAATTATATATGCATAACACCACGTTTGCATTCTTCGGGTATTAGATCCATTTTGTCTCTGTTTACCCATTCGTCGTTGATTCCGGTAAATACATTTAATCTTCAGGAAACAAACTCGGGGATTGTAGGGCAGTTAATCAAGAATACTACGAGCGCGCGTATTGTTATTATGAGCAAGGTATATCTGGCATGTCCTCTACTGTTCAATGCATCAAGTCGAATACCCGTAGGGAGCGCAATCAACGGCCAACTCGTGTTTTGCTTCACGAAAATATTGATGTAGCTCTGAGAAGTCCTTTGGACGTCTAACCGAGTGAGCTGGCTATGCGTCTCTGGACTCATTTGTGGCTGTTTTCATATATAATTTGAGAGGGATTATTTACATCATTCATTGGAATTACTAAAGTGTTCATGACTGGAAGTATCTAAAACATTCATTGAAATTGTTCAAGTGCTTGTTGACTTCTGGACTAACACGCTATTTTGTAATTATTGTGAATTCATTCAGTTCTCTTCAGTTTTTAGTTCAGAGAACCAAAAAAGGGAAAAAGAGATCATGAAGGAGCTAGAAAATACAGAGAGATCAACGACATGATCAGGAAATGCATGAAAAAGGCAAAGGAATCCTGGATAGAAAGACAATACTGCAAAATCGAAGACAGTCTGAGTAGAAATGACAGCAAAATGAAACTGGAGAAAGATCTCACAACCCATAAAAAAGGAAAAGCTACCACCATCCAAGACAAATCAGGAAAATGCCTCACAGAAGATCAAGTGTTCCTCAAACGATGGACAGACTACTGCTCAAAATTGTACAATCATAAGACCTAAGGAGATCCAGCAGAACTAGATTAGATCCAGTAGTACTAAATTGCCCTCAGGCAGAAAAAAAATTGATGCCAACCTCATTCTTCGTGAAGAAGTAGAAATTGCAGTTAGGTCACTAACGAAAGGAAAGTCTGCCGGCATTGACAACATACCAGCAGAGCTCATTTAAGCAGAAGGAGAAGAGATAGTCATAGTCCTAACAACAATCTGCAACAACATATGGCAGACAGGAGAATGGCCCACCATGTGGACTCAGTCCTTGGTCATCATGCTCCCCAAGAACGGAAACCTACAGCTATGCCAAAACTACAGAACCATCAGTTTGATCAATCACCGTGCAAAGTCATGCTGAAGATAATTCTCAACAAGCTAAACCCTCAAGCAGAGAAAATTACTGCTGAAGAACAGGCAGCCTTCCGAGCAGGAAGGAGCACCACAGAACAACTCTTCAGTCTCAGACTCCTTTGCGATAAATACCTTCAGCATCAGCAGAATCTATACCACGTCTTTATAGATTTCAAAAAGTCATTTGATAGGGTATGGCATGCAGCCTTATGGGCAACTATGAGGAAGTACAACATCAGCTCAAACCTGGTGCAGGTTGTTTGGCACCTCTATGATAAAGCCACCAGTGCTGTCCTCATCAATGGCAGCAGAGGAGATCGGTTTCGAACAACAGTTGGAGTCAGACAGGGATGTACACTGTCACCTACACTCTTCACCATTTTCCTGGAAAGTATCGTGGAGGGTGCCTTGAATGACCACAAGGGCACTGTCAGCATCGGAGGAAGAACAATCACCAACCTTCGCTTCACAGATGATATTGATGGTTTAACAGGAGATGGAAAAAGAAATGGAAACTTGTTTGAGCGCCTCGGCACAACCTCAACAGCATGAGGTACGGAGATTAGCGCGGAAAAAAACCAAACTGATGATAAACAACGCCAATGGCATCAGTGCAGAAACAGAGGTCAGTGGACAGAAGCCGGAAAGAGTCACAAGCTTGAAGTACTTAGGATCAATTATCACAGATGAGGGCTCCAAACCAGAACTACTTTGCAGGATTGCACAGACAACAACAGCAATAACAAGGCTGAGACCAATATGGATAGATACCAACATTGGTTTTGGTTCCAAAATAACTGATACGCTCGATTGTCATATCCATCTTTCTGTATGCTTGTGAAACGTGGACGCTCACATCAAATCTACAAAGAAGGATTCAAACCTTCGAAATGAGATGCTACCACAAGATCTTGGGCATCTCATACACTGACCATGTAACCAACAAAGAAGTCCACAGCAGGATCCAACGAGCCATCGGATCCTATGAAGACCTGTTTACCACTGTAAAAATGCGCAAACTGAAGTGATACAGTCATGTCTCAAGATCATCTGGACTGGCGAACACAATCGTGCAAGGCACAGTGCAAGGGTGCAGAAGAAGAGTTAGACAGAAAAAGAGGTGGGAATACAACATTAACGAGTGGACGGGCATGGGATTTGGAGATTCCCAAAGGGCAGTAAAGAACAGGGAAAGATGGAGAGAATTGGTTGTGAAGTCAACTGTGGTGCCCCAACGACCTCTTGGGTTAAGGGATTGATGATGATGATGATGATGATTATGATGGTTCATTCAAAAACATTTTGGATTGCCTCAGTGGTACATTAGAACATTCAGGACTATTTGGGCTTGAGATTGGACAATTAGGGTTATTTGGAATTTTATTCACAATACTGTATTTAATAAATTTACACTTCCTTAATTTACTTAAATTGTTGGTTTCATTTTCTTTCTGTTACTTATTTTCAGACCTAGATTAGCAATTATACATACTAGTAAAATGTAGGAAAAAGAATAATAAAAAGATAAAAATATGGTTGGACACTCGACTAGTTCAAACTCTACACCAAGGAAGATAAGTATGGGGACAGATACATATACAAATGAAAACACTGAGGATATCTTTCATCCTTTTATCAGTTATTGAATGAGGGCCACGTGATATTGAAGAGGAATAGGAGTTAAGAATTCATAAACAATTGAGAACGGACGGAATCTCATAATAGTATCCAATTTTTAAAGCAACAAGACAAATATGCAGTAAAGGAGAAAATATGAGACTTTGAGCCCTTACAATACAACCCTATTCTACTGAAGAACATGTAATTTGTACATTCTCTGTGGATATTTTCAGTCTGTTTCGTGTGGTGTGGGTTACTGTTTGTAAGTTGATGTAAGAGATCTGAAAAGCCACATATCAACTACTCTCCAAGATATAATTACTGAATGGCTACATTTGTTCATGGCTGGTTTAGTCCAATAGGAGAACTACGTGGCCGCCTACCGGGCCAAACTTTGAGTGGCACCAAAAACAGTGTCAGGTTGTTCATTTAATATCATTAAATATGTAGCTTAAATAATTAAATTAATAAATTATCAAGTCGAGCAGTATTAATACTAATGAACGGTTTATAATAAGAGCCGCCGACCCCACTCCCACTCTGGGGGTGGGAGATGGAGGATGCGCAAGGTGGAAGGTTCACCTACGGCTGAAATTACCCTTGCACCGGTCCCGTTTGGGTACATGTACCTTGACATGCGTTAACGAGCCAAGCAGCGTTAACAAAACGCACGACTCTAAGCAATACCCTTGTGACGTCAGTAAGTTCGAGCCTACTATGGGTATTAGGAACTGTACATTCATGTGTGGCAACTTATATAAAAAGCAGCCATAGTACAAGAACATATGAGTATGTTCCGAAAACTGTTTCCAGGCGGTAGCAAAATATAGCTGTTGACCCAGTTATTATAACTAAGTTTTCTTTTAACCTTGATAACACGCCATAGATGACTCATTGTGCTATTTTCAGCAGTTCAATCGACGTGAAAGCAATAGTATTGGTGTATTGTATCATGATGCATTTTCTGTTTATCCGATGCCCTGCTTTTCACATAGCAGAATGGTTTCAAGGCATTTGAAAGATTGTTATAGAATGCATAGATTGCTTACCCCTACCAAATTTATACGGCTATCATAATAATGTACTACTCACGCCATTTTCTTTCCATCAATAGTATGCGACTCAGCAAAATAGACTTTAACGCATGCGCATACACCATTATAGAGTAAATCATGATGAAGCTACAACTATAATGTAGGTGAATCTACATTGTACATTCAAATGTCTATGCAGTTTACTTGTATTTGTTTTGATGGTTCACATGACTGATTGCCAACAATATCACCTCCGTTTATTTAACATATTAGCACTTAGGTGTGCAGAAATGGAAAGATATCTCACTTTTAAATCAACAAACAAGTGAAAAGAATACACCTCCCAGATCCTTCAAATATGTCCTGCTGTGTGACCCAAATCTCACTACGGCTTATTTGTTGCATAGCATGAACCGGAAAATACAATTACGTCATCTGCATACATGTAGGTGGAGGTTAGTGCACAACTCTGAGAGGTCGGACATAAAGGAATGCAAACAGGTACAAAGTACAATATTAATACGTGACTTTGGAATAACTAGGGATCTTCTTATTTGGAAGTTAGTTAACACGATGCAGTTTATTAAACCATCGCAATAGGGTTAAGTCGATGGCAAGTCACACGTCTTTAAAATAATTTGTTCTTACCCTGACCAACTTCTTCGCATTAATCAATTTTGAAAGGTCTCATAATTTGTACGGTTTTCATCTCCAAGCACAAATCTACAACACCTTCCTTCACTTGAATGGCATAAATAGGCATACGCCAGAATGTATGAATCGAAAGTACATTCCGTGAGTTATTATTTGGGACAAAATTGGCAACATATCCTTTCATATCCTCGACGTCTTTCTCTGTTGGCATTACTGGCTATTCAAGTATGTCGACTACTACAAAGAGGCTGAAAATATACAGTGACAAGGACCAGGCTCTTATAAAACTTAAAAAGAATTACGGGTCTCAAACTTGAGAGTGTCAGGTGTTAGGAGATGCGCAAGGCCCTTCTACCTGTCGAGGTTAAAGTTCATTTCTGGAGCAGAGGAAACCTAATTAGCACTCAAATGGTATCTTGTTCTGCCATGCGAGAAAGAGCCCAGCAACTTTTATTTGAGTGGTATAAGTGCATTTTCCAGACACGCAAGTCCTTATTCTATACCACCCACAGAAAAGTCTGCGCTAAACATATATCTTTCGTGTTATTTCAGGGACAAAAGGCAAGTAGCGGGATCTTGTGCTAAACAAAATCGTCGAGATACCCATTGTATCCGCGGAGTATGCTGTCTTACCTTCTCCACAGCCCATATACTGGCTTTTAGTTATGCAATTATTGAGCAGTATTCCAAGGAATTAATAACCTGTGCAAGGTATGGATTGCCGAAAAAAACCTCCAATGGTCCAATCACGCATATTTAATTGTCCCGCGCGGAGCACGTGTTGCAACTCGAGCTTGTCGCAGTGTGACTGACTGATGGGGCCCATGCTGAACAGTCGGAATGACGACCTGCCAAGCAGAAAATTGGCATGGCCCTCTATTAAACTTCTGGATCATGACGCCTGCAACCTCAAAATGCATCGAACCTAACCACATTGTTATGTATATTTAATTTAATTACTTGTTTGTTAGTTTAAAATTTTTTTTTATTCCATTACATGCTTTTATAAAGTAACTTTGTTTACTGGATTTGACATTTTCCAGAAATTCACTTCAGTTCTGTTTGACTTGACTGTTATAATAATAGAAACACTGTATCTAGTTGCTGACTTTGATTGAGATCCAGTAAGGGTTTTGGTAAAAAACGTTTTAAAAATTTTTTTGTTATTCTTTCCTAGAGTAAGAATCATTGATTTCAGTTAAGGCCATACTGGGAGTACATTATGTTAGGCATGTAAAAAGCTTCTGTTTTGTTCTGGAAGGACGACCATGTGACCGTCATCCTGGAATCTGTTTTGCATCTTAAACTTGAGTATAACTGTTTTCTTTTTAGAATATGTTCAGTCAGGCTGCAAACACATGTTGTGCCAGTTTGAGCTGAATTTTTATTTTATTGAATTTCAAGTGATTATTTTCCCTGGAAATACAAGTGCTTCTCCAAAATTCTTGGATAAAGACACCTATTGAAATTTTTTCAGAATTCAAAACTGGAATATTATTTTCTGTGATTCAACAAGGAACTGTTGACACAACAGCACTTCACAGGTTACAACAGACGTCATCACCTTCCGTTATAGATTTCATCGGGACTTGAACTCCAATTCATTTAGGACTTTTTTAATAACAGAACTTCTATTTTTAAATTCTTGGATTAATTTTGGATTTGATTCGTAAAACCGTAAGTTCTTTTTATTATTTTTACCTAGGTTTTCCATGGAAATACATTATTTGTTAAATTTTACAAAGCTTGTTGTCTTCACTTTCTTCTGTTACGTTTTGTAAGAGCCTAGACACGTAACAACATATAGCAGTTCGTTGCAGACCGCATGGACAACATCTGGGGACACTAAAGGAGCATTGTGAGGTTGACCGATATGGAGTTTAAACGCAAACGAGGGGCTGCGCCTCTTTGTCTGTCAGAACGAAGGTATCAGTTGGAAAGACTGCTGGCACAAGTGTGAGCGTCATGACTAGACATTGAATTAGATGGCTGATTTCGACCTCGGCGACGTGTATGTTGACTGAAGACCTGGGTTTAAAAGTGTAAGCAATAGTTCTAAAGTTTCACATTGTGAGTTGCATGAATGTGAAAAAGCCTCAAGAGCAAGCAAATGATTTTTTCTGGAAGAATATTACTCAGACTTGGAGAGAAGGAACACGGTATTGGATATGGCTCGATCATTTCATCCTCAAAATCGTCAGGGTGAATATCTGCTAAAACCTTTCTCATAGTATGACGTAATACAGTTAGTCTTTTTCACTTTGTTTCTGGATTCTCGTAAGAAAGGTATGATCATGTCGTGAAGGTAGACTAAACAAATTTGATTTACCTACAATACCTGTCCCTTACTATCTCTCTCTGTCTCTTTCTTTCTCTCCCCCTCTGTCTCTCTTTATGTGTACGTCTCCCTCACTGTATATAGTATCCCTATGTAAGAGGATACACTCATTTACTGTCATTATCGACATGTCGGGATGTAAAAACTACAACAGATGACATTTCTAGTCAGAGATTTGCTGACAGACATTCGGAAATACACTTACAAGATTTCCGAAGAAACCCAGTATTACTCCACTCGAGGTAAAAATGAAGATAACGTAGCTTTAACAATTTTTCAGTCATATCGCTACGATGTCTGCAATGTGGCAGTTTATAGTGATGTCTGGCACTGGGGCATCATGCCGCAGACATGTAGCATGATGTCCCACCCAATCACATTATCCTGACACCAGGCCGACCACTAACCTCTTAATGCTGAGCGCCAAGCGAGGCAGCTGTTAGTACCATTTTTGTAAGTCTTTTGTATGACTCGACCGGGGATCGAACCCACGACCTCCCGCATCCAAGGCGGACGCTCTAACCACTAGGCCACCGGAGCGGTCCCCCATACCAATAAACAAATGAAAAAAAGAACAAGATTGAAAAAAGATAAATAAAATTTACTTTTGTGAATTTTTTGAAATTTATTTCTTTGTTTCCTTTACAAAAGAATATATCTGTAACACAAGTGTATATATGTCTAGATTATTTTTATTTTATTATAATATATTCACAGTGAAGATTTAATTTGCTTAATTTAGCAATAGTAAGTAGTATCTCATTTCTGAGATACCTCGATGGCCTTTCTAAGAACGGTTGGGTTCTTGAATAAAACTATAGACTATTCAACTCATTGTATGTTAATATATAAGTATATTTGTGTGTATATTGTGTGAGTAGTTCGCCTCAGTTATGGCGGCTAATTAAGGTAAATACTTATGGAAGAAATATGCTTCTAATAGTTTTCATATTTTATGTCAG
>JAECUM010036396.1:0-10788 GCA_016617855.1 Megalonaias nervosa
TATATATATATATATATATATATGCCAATTTAAAACAGAAATATGTAAACGAAATATATTATAATGACCGTTTAGTGGATAAATGTACAAACCTAATATCCACTCAGAAAATAAGCCTAATTACAAAATGTTTGAAATTGCAAATGTTTGAAAATATTTTGTATTGTGCTTTTAAAGTAAGAGATCAGCAGTATCACTATTAACATCTAAACAAATATATTTTACTACAATGTTAATGGCTCTTCGTGAATTAGACTCGATTTAATATGTCATGTGTTATGGGGTGGAGGCCTAATGTACTGAATAAAATGTATGCTGTATTCTATTGTGAGGAGTTGGTCCAATCAGCACAATCTCGGTACCCATTTTGGACAACATAATCACTTGTAATGGCCGCATAGATAGGAGAGGTAGTACCGTATTAAGCAAATCCAGCAGGCGAAGGCTTTCCCATGCAGATAGAATGTCACATATTAACAACAAGGCCGCCATTGTACATATTTCAAGCTAATTCCTGAGGGAGACATGCCCTGTGTACTTGAATGTTGAACTCCATATCTAGATAAATAAAATGTTGACGTGGTAGAGGTTTGTCATTGCTGCCAAGGAAACCAAGGTCGAGAAGTGGAGTAGAAATGGAGATCATGTCTTAATCGATTTTTCAGTCCAGGTAGCTGATATTGTCGCCATAGAGATGGTCCGGACATGGGGCATTTTCCCGGTCTTTCAAACGAATGAAATCCCAGTGGCTGAAGCGCAATGAACTGGGAAACTGTGTCTTTGCAGGAGAATCTTAAGAACTTCCTTAAAGCTGCGAGTGTCATGAACTAGTAAACGGAGTCTCTTGAGGCGAATCTTAGGAACTCCCTTCAAGCCGTACGAATGAAGACGCAAAGATACACATCATCCAAGTCTACACTGATTGCGTGTGTACCTTCCTGGACCGCATTTAGCAGACGTCGTGGTATTTTCATCGTGATTCAAGGGGCGAGAATGAATTTAGCGCCCTTTAGTCGAAGATAGGGCGAAGAGTGCAGAGTATATAGTTAGGGAAAATATAGAGTCCTCCGGAAACCACGTGTTTGCTCCATTGGTTGTGGGTTTGGGAGTGTGTGCAGATATGCGGTGTTCCACCTGTTGAAAGATTTCATAGACACAGCATCCACCTAGATGTCACGGATACAATGATGTGCACAAATTTCCGTGTGTCGTTAAAAGACTTACAGGACATGATATTGACGATGTTTATTTGATCCCCAAAGCTGCGATATCTTCTTGATCGACTGCTTGGGTATCCATCTGGAGAACGTTTTTGGTGGACGTACAAACCTGCCGACTAAATTTTGATGCAATGAGTCTTTGCGACAAAAAGAGTCGGCTGACGCATTTGTATTAATTGAATGT
The DNA here is from genome assembly GCA_016617855.1 of Megalonaias nervosa. NCBI lineage: Eukaryota > Metazoa > Mollusca > Bivalvia > Unionida > Unionidae > Megalonaias > Megalonaias nervosa. The sequence goes on from JAECUM010036396.1 coordinate 1,405, forward strand.
CATTAACTATACTAGAGTGTGGAAGTAATTTGAAAGTAGATCCGTACGTTTTAGTTCATAATCAAGACCAGACAGTTATTGTAGAGGGAGGAGGAGGACAGAGATCCGGTGAATGTAGGCGGCAATCTTCTTCAATCAAGACCTGTCAGGCTGAGTCTTTTTGCATGAAGGAATATCTAATAGCGACGAGGGTACTTGCGGGCAAATTTCGCCATCTTTGGATAAAGGTGTTGAAGCCCACCTCTCTTGTACTATCTGCGAAGTAGCTAGAAAAGAATGCAGAAGAGGATGACTCAATACACCCATAGAACGTCTACCTGAATTAGATAGGGTGACTTACAATTTGTCACTAAACACAGGCTCCCTATGGGTGACAAAAATCTGAGAACAAAGTGAAACGACATCTCTTGAAAGCTGGGCATACTACGTGGGGAGTGCATAACAGTACTATGCGGGTTAGACTGATCCATGAGAGTACCTTTCTAACTTGGGCTCGTGAAACTGGACAAAGTCCGATCCTCGGTGGCTAATACTGCATGATCGATTGCGGTCGCGACCCGTTACGATCGGATGTATATGGTTGTGTCTAGCTGTGAAGGACCATGAACATCTTGGTGGGTCGGACGTTATCCAGTTTTGAGATTAGGGCGGTGTACCGGATAGTGATCCTTGTAGTCTGTCCGTAATTCTGATATGCTAGATGATAACTGAAATTGTTTGCTCCACAGCATGTAGTATGCAAAGTACTGTCCCCGTTGACCTCTGTCCATAATAAACAAGTCTGACATGTATTCGTAGACTACAGATGCAGACTGGTATTGTCCATAGTCGAAATCTGTCAGAGAAAATAGCCCATACAATATATACAATCGTAACGCGTCAAGCGTCCATCATGAACTTTAGAGTGTATGTACAGAACTACAAACTGCAAATTGTGGCGTACGTGGCCGCCCATACGTGTCGAGTATTGCAACATGGCTATTACTAATGACGATGTGGCTACCAGATTATCAATTATAATGTCGTTAAATATAAGAAATACATACTTTTTTGCATACACAACTAAAATCACCAAAAGGTTGCTTGTAGTAAAAATGAAGTGGATGCTATGACTATACAATGTGTGGAAGACTTACTTGCGTGTATCCGACCGTGGCAGAAACAATACAGTAACATAACTGAGTTTTTCATTCATTCACATAAAAATGTATTGAAGTGTCATTACTGTCACTTACGAAGTGCACGCTACAATATATATTTTTAAACAATGATAGCAGTTGGAAAGGCTAAATGTTGGTCAATACAGATACAATCAGTAGGTTGTCACGTATATAACTACAAGAGGAACGCCAAGACTAGATCAATATAGAAATAAAAAACAACCTGAATGTATCGCACCATAGCGGAAATTATACAGCAGAGCTGATATAGGTTCTGGCATTACCTTATATTCCTAAATTGATCAGGAGGGTTTGAAAGGCGAGACTTTTGTGACATCCTTTGTACTCAAATAATGGAATTATACTTGCTGCTGGTACGCTGGCCTTTTCCTGATTATAACAAAAAGCTAACTTTTTAAAAATATTGGAATATAATTTACATACATGGAATGACCATGTAAAAACTAGATACCTCTTTTTGCTGAATCTGCATTTCATTTAGGTTAGTAAAAGCGTGACGATAGAGGCCAATTTAGTGTGTCGATTAAAGTCCAGATAGATTGGCACTCACATAGGCACTTAAGCACCTGTAATGTCAAGCTTCATCTAAGGCGGAGTGAACAGTAACAGTCAATAAATAGTTAGTATCCAAATCTAAAGAGGTTCAACTAAGTGGAATAAAACCATTATTTTTGACCAGGCGACCGTTTACAAACAGCAAACTGGGTATGATCTCTGTTTTTAGATAAGAATAGGGATTTATTACGGGATACAAAACAAGAACCCAAGACAACGTTTGCAGGAAATTGTACATGCAGGCTGTATCTCATGTCTGTACATGTAGTCATATCTTTACACAATGGTTTGGAGAAAAGAAAATCCAATGGATTAACACATTATCTATGCTAGACAACTTGGCTGGTCCTTGTATTGACAAGGTAACACTCTCAAAATCAGGAATATTTCAAACATTTCGGGCTACAGGAAAGGGTATTGTTATATCACACTGGACAGGCTTCAGATATAGAAGGTCCATTACCGAGTTTTTGTAATTATTTTTCAAGGAAATCAATAACAGTTTAAAATACATAGATAATGGACCACATTGTCATAAATGTCTGTGACCTTTTAAAATATCCTTATGTATTACTTCAGTAAAGGTAACTGAGGGAGGGAAGTAGGAATAAGTGGGCGAAATTATGGAGTGAAAGGCACAAACGTTCTTATGAACAATTCAACAACTTTGAATGTGCACCTCAAACCCAACTATATGAAGAAACAAGATAGTAACTGACAGAAAAATGTCATCAATAGAAATTTATGCATTTTGAATTGAATGTTACTTCCATGCACAGATTATTTACTAAATAGATTCTTTAATTAAAGGTTTCTGTATGTGAATTACACCTTCTATGTGGATTATATTATGCTCTTCATCCATTGTGTGTGTCGATCTCCATTTTATTTGTTCCTAAAATGCTTTGAGATTAACTAACCAATAGCATTAATATGAGCACGAAAGCTTCCTTTTTCTTAAGTGTCAAGATCACTCCCACGAGACATAACTCTTTGCAGATCAGCAGTGGATTTTGTCCTTACATCTTTATCAAACCTTTCTATTTCATCATCGTCGGGGACGCCTTGATGGTTCTAGGTGGCTGTAGAATCATAGTACTTCCACTTACGGGCTCCCCATCAAAGAAATTCCACATCTGACCTAAATCTAAATGAAAGTGTTCTTAATGTATCCTCGCTGCTATTTTAAACAGGTGTCATTAACAACAAAACATCGTATGAACCCGGGAACCAGGGAAATGAATGATAGAAGGAAAGCAAAGATTTAGAAGCGCTTTGAAATTTAAGTAAATTAAATAGATCAATTGTATATTTAGATTTCAAAACTTTGAGCTAAGATAGTAAAATAAATTAAATGTGACGAGAAGCAATGGATCTAAGTACTGAAAATGGATTTATTGCATTATGTGAAATTAACTACTGATAATGCTTTTATTTCATGATGTAAAATTGACTACTGATAATGGATTTATTTCATTATGTGAAATTGACTACTGATAATGGATTTATTGCATTATGTGAAATTGACTCCTGATAATTGATTTATTGCACTGTGTGAAACTGACTACTGATAATGGATTTCTTGCATTATGTGACGATAGCTAGCTACTGATAATACCATTATGTGAAGTTGACTACTGATAATGCTTCATTGCATGTATGAATCATAATTCAATTAATTATGGGAGATTATGCAAAGCATCAATCCAACAGGTACTCAGTCTTAACCTGTATCATCCATATCAAACATCAACTGTAATAGATTATTAGTGTATAACAAGATGAATGTAAAGTCAGTATCTTTTTCATTGAGGACGAACAAGGCATCATTCAAAGTCTTGTGATGAAAAAAAACCATGTCAGTATGGCCATCCATTCAGAGAGAGTAGCTGTGGCAAAATTTTCTCATGACAGCAATTCGATATACGTTTGGCACCATTTTCATTTAGCAGCAACTAAATATCATAATAAGTCTTTCGGTGAAAACCGTATCCACATGTTTGTTGATGTGAATATCAATACCGGAGGAGTAGCAACAACATGACCATATTAGAAGTAGAATATGTACCATTTTCAGTCACAACCAACCAAACATCAATGAAGTCTCCATGTCAATATGACTTTCCATTTCTTAAGAAGCTATAAAAAGATTTTCAACATGACTGCAATATTTGAGGTAATAATGGTACCATTTTCATTTAGGACCAACTATATATCATACCTAGTCCTCTAGTGTAAGCCTCATATAAAAATAACTTTCTTTTCAGGAATAGTGATAGAAACATTTTCAAGATAGCAGCCATAGTGGTCATACTGGGTATCCGATCAACGCCCTTTTCCTTCAGGACCAAACATACATCACAAGAAGTCGTTCAATGACAAACACATTGTTGAGATTACCCATTCAGGCGTAGTCAGAGCAAGATGGTCGGCAGCCATGTTGGATGTCCAAGCAACATCATTCTATACAAGACCTTCTAAATATTATACGAAGTCTTCTGGTGAAAAGCCACTATCAATATTAAATTCTCAAAACCCATTTTCCCTGCATTTAACTACCAGTAGCAACTTTGCTTTATACAAAGAAAACGTTTCTTTGATACGAGTTGTGGCTCGAGGTAACATGTTACAATGAAACTGATGAAGCATCAATTTTGTATATTTAAACGTGTCATAAATATCGTCCTTTAATTATGACAACCAAACTGACACCTTTGAAAACTCATCTGACTTTCAAACTGACCAATCCAAATCGTCAATAGTACGTGCTATGAGAGCGGGTCTTAAAGACTCCACCCCACAAAGAAAACTCATAGATGATATTGTACCATCTGCTTATACTCTTTATAAATTTTTTCTTCTGGTTTCTTTATTGATTTATGCCATAGCATATTTCAGAAGAGAATACAAATCACATAACAAAATGAAAGCGGTGAAAACAATTTTTATTCGTAGAAATTTCATAAATTTCTGTATATGTTTAATATTCATCAAAGAAACTTCTTTACAACGCGGAAACACGTCATCTGCAAAGGTGAAGAACACGTACATGATGCACTTCAAAACATTCAGATGACATCGTGCAGTATTGTCTTTTTTCTTTGACTATTTGCAATGTTGTCATTTTCTTTGCCTATTTCATGTTATGAACAATTCTCCTTGCACAAAGATTATAATTAACGTAATTTTTCATATCGTGTCATGATGTTATTTCTTTTGAACAGAGACATCATTTACAACTTTTTTACATTTTATTTCCCTACATACTAATTAAGAGGAGGGCAAACATTTGATTTTGGTCATTGCTATCTACTTGGACATAAATGAAACATTTTATTCAAATACTATTCATGTATGATTGAAATCACGAAGACTGTTTTTGTCGTATCAGGTGAAAAAGGTAGCGCAGACTTTAAACTGCAAAAGATGAAGAAGTCTCAACATACTTAACCTCAAGTAATTTGAACCTTATTGTCATTTTATCTAGGGAAAGTAGGTCACCAAAATATACGAGCACGCAGAAGAAAGGGTCATACTTGCCTACTCTTTTATGTACATGATGATATCCACTTTGTGTCTAGAGTAAACATTGTACACTTTGACATGTGCATACAGAATTTGCATCATACTTTTGGAAGGAGTTAGTTCAAGTGTCAGAATATTTCTAATGTCTGAATTTAGTGTAGTCAAAGACAACAAAGTACCAGTATGAATAATGCAATTCGATCTTGGGATCTTTCTTCAGACAATCTGATGTTGATCTAAAAAAAAAAGCAAATTCATGCTTGTAGAACAAAAGAATTCCTATCTCAAACAGGAAATATGAGATTCAATTACCCTCTCGCTATCTTAGACCTGATGCCAAATAATGCATATTTGTTGAACACTTAAAGCTAAACCCAGTACAGAAGAAACAAAACTGGAGGTGCTAAGATTCAAAGTATATGAAGAGGCTCCACGCGGATCTTCTTGTCGCAGTCAAACGTTTGTTTTGGGCTGTGTTGGTAAAAAAATATCGCATACGTTCTCATTCGAGACTGAAACCCCTTGAAATTCAAAATCCATGGGATCCCATTCGTTTCGGTTTTGAGCAGTCTTCGGTTTACTGAAGTCTTTGCAAATGCGAAAAAAGTGTTGTTTTTTTTTCCTAAGGGCTTTTCTGAAGAGAGAGAGAGAGAGAGAGAGAGAGAGAGAGAGAGAGAGAGAGAGAGAGAGAGAGAGAATGTATCTGGCATCATCACAGTGTTTGGGTCTGTAAGAATGCACAAAATTAAGAAAAATTTCCATTCGTCGGGTGCTAAGAGCGACACTATAAGATTTTCGAAGATCACCTCACGACGTTTACTCGGGTGGCACGTCTGGTATCTTATCAACTGCCTGTCAAACTTTTGTACCAAGTAAGCAGTTGCCTTTTGCAAGCACACCAACGGTTTCACTAATTTCTCCTACGTCTACGTTGACTTCCTCAATGGGAAGTGAGTAATAGTCTCTGCTGTTGCTTATGTGGCGTTCTTGATTCGAATTGGGCCGGGTTCTTTTCCTATTCCAGTTTGTGCTGCTACCTGTTCCACAGGTGCCATTTTGACTTTCTTAATGTCATCGGCACGTTCACCAGTTTCTTTTGTTCGTTTAATCAACGGAGTAAATGTTTAATCAAAGCCCACTGCAGGGTATTCTCGTCCAGATTGTAGCGACTGTAACATTTTATTGACCTTCTATAAGATTATGAATCAGTTCCTGGTGGTCATGAGCGGTTTTACGGCGTCGTTTTTCATACTTTTTTGTAACATCCTTGGCGGGTTTAAATATGTTATATAATTGTCATGATTATTACATTGTCGTCTGAGGCATATCCCCAAGAGACACGTTCGTGTCCATTCCCGTACAATAGTTTTGTTTCGACCATCCTGTCAAATCAATAGTGAAAACGACTATAGGGTCCTTTGTGATCTACGTAAACATATCGGGAAATTCATCCGACGATTTGCCAGGGCAGGCCAAGTCCAATAAATTTTAGCAAGGCCATGTGTGTCAATGCCTCGATATATCATCGTCATGTTACATTTGTCGCGGATCACTTTAGGCACGTGTGCGTGTCGTTGCGTTAAATGGATCACACCGGTGTTGTTTAGTCTACCTCGTGAAAATATTCTTGCGGGATTGTTTTGATTTTTAAACATCATCGTCGTACATGTAAAGAATATTTTTACTTGCATTTAAATTGTCAATGGTAGGTGCTACAGCTATTGTGGAAATGAAATCAATGGTGGACAACAATGTCGTATCGGCTTTGCTTTTCGTAGAGATTTTTGCCCCATAACGCTCTTTTTAAGTCCTTGAGAACATCATAACACAGTTGATCATCAGCCAACAGCGCAATTACGTACAACCGATCCCATATTAACCATCGTAAAATCCTATGCAGCAACAGTTGTAATTTTCCTGATCCAGTGGGCCAATGATTAGCGCACGAACTGAGGATGGAAACATAAAACTGATTCCATCAAAACTATGCTTGAGTGGTTTAGGCATTATTCTCCATAGTGAGCTTTTGAAGTCTGGGATTCATATGCCGGGATCGCAATGAGACTTCGAAGTTTGTCTTGTTCACTATCACGAACAATGTCGACTCGAATTCATTTTTGTAAATTCTCTATGGTTTTCCTGAATGAGAAATTGTTCATGCATTTAACGAAATCATTTTCGTAGTCGCTCATGGCGGCTGTACCAAATTCATATTCAACTTAATGTCTGGGGCCATCCAAACATGCTGGCGAAATCCAAGCACTCGATGTCGTTTACTTACCTTTAATCACAATCGCAAGTACAACTGCAGATTTCTTACGTGTAGTACATAATCGTGTTTCGTCCTGAGACTTGGAACAAGCTTGGTGCATTCAGTACATTTACGTCCAGATGCATTTTCGATTGCACAATGATGAGGTGACAACTACCCGCCATGCCCCAACAACGTTCTGGGGCTAGCGAATAATCATTATGGGTGTCAGGAAGTTGTTCAGTGTATTGTAGATCAACTTCAAAGAAATATCCGTGGTCGCTGCTGATATTATACACGCGTACGTGTTATTGTAGGCCAATGTGTGCATAATCAATTCAATGAAATCCACCGATATGTAATGGTTACATGATTGCCCATCAACAAAGGTTATTGTTGTCAAGATGCTTGATGTAACTGTTAGGGGCGGTGGGATCATACCCGTCTATATTTTGGTAGTTTGCGCGCTCACATCGATGACTTGCCACTCAATATCTGATGGTGGTCAAAATTGGTTAACGATTTTGTTTTCTTTTTTGTAACAACAGACTCCATGATGACAAGTAATGTGCAGGATCGAGTCACGTCCATGGCAGTGTCACGAAATTTTGCAAGTTATCAGCGAGCGAAACCACATCGCTGCGCATATGCAGATCGAGATTGTCACTCATATTTTTGCAATCAAATGCTGACCAAACTACGTTTGTGTCCGCGTAGTAGTTGGGAAATACCTTCGCGATAGAGTGACGAATAAAACGCCCGGGTCGGTTCATTTTCAAAGTAATTTCAGCAAATTTGTCCCTACCGCTCATGTACCATTATGGGTACATACCTTTTCTCATTAACATGTCAGTGTTAGTGGCATAATATCGATTAGTGATTTTGATCTTTTCTGCCACTAGATTACTTGCTAACTTGTCCAAGGTCGAATTCAGAACTTTTTTTGAATCAATGAACTGTAATTGTTCGAGCCTAAATGTAATTTATGTTTTTAATATATGTTTTTTGGAATAACTCTCATTGGTGCCTTTGACGACGATGCTACTGCTTGCATTATTAAGAGTCCATTATATCCATCTATTTTATGAAATACTACATTGATTTTTGTAAATTCATAATTATAAATTACAATAGCTTATACCTGCAAGTGATATGAGAGTGATCATGAACTCGATAAGCTTCACTTCCTCTTTCAGTGGGAGGGTTTTGCCATGTACCATCAAAAGCTACTTCATAGATCCGGCAATGACTGGTCATAATCATGTCTGCGGTTGAACAGAGCCGTTGCCGAATCCATTTAACCGTGACCTCGAGAGATTTAATAAAAATCCCAGCCCAGTCCGGGCCGTGATACAACTTTATTGGTTCAGTTTGCCCATCACAACCAATAACCATATAACAAAAAACCGCAAGGGGGTTGGTCAGCAACTTGTGTTGTATTTGTTTTATGATTGTAGGACGCATTAAACAAATCATTTTCAAAGTAAATGAATCCGATCAAATACCTTGAAATAAACCATTAATGAGTATGACGCCAACACAAATTTTGCAAGACTGACGTATGAATCCAATAATGTCCAATGTATTGTAAATTTCCTCATTAGTGTTTGGTTTCATGTGTCTGATATTGTTAACTTCCGAAAGTGCGCGATATATTTTACTTTTGATTTACCGCATATGATTTTGTAAAACATATATTGTTGAGTGGTAAATGTAGATGCCTTTGTTATATCAATGCCAAAACATGCATATAACTGATGTGCTCTTGCGGATCATCGTTTCTGCTAAAAGATTCATTCATATCATCAGAGAAGTTGCTAGCCTCAGATATATACCTTTTCGGCCCATATATATATATATATATATATATAT
>JAECUM010036397.1:0-34651 GCA_016617855.1 Megalonaias nervosa
TATATATAATGAACAATAGCCAACACACAATACTTGAAGAGACGCAATGGCATTCATCAAAACCTTATGAAGCTAATATGTCAAGAACGTTTAAAACAAAGATCAGAAAATGCAAGGAGCGCCATAGGACTCCTGCCTTAGGTTCCTCAATGCCAATCAAGTTAGCTCAATCAATCCAAGGTGTACTAAATGTTAAACACGGATTATCAAGATGGAAACGAGAGAGAGAGAGAGAGAGAGAGAGAGAGAGTATCTATAAAATAACAACGACACAAAAATACCAATGAAACGTGCCTTATTTATTAAGTGGGCTTAGCTGCTGAAAGAGTGTAAATAACTTAAATTGTTTATGTCCAGATTGTTCACCTATTCTTGTGTTCTTGCTGTCTTGTACGCTAATGGTTAACAATTCGTGTTTCGCACATAAAATGTATCGTATTTTCTTGTTTGCTTAGTCCCCACTATAGTACGTATGGATCTGAAAGCAAGTAATCTAAGATATAGTTAATCTCTGTTTTATCTTTATATGTGATATATATTTTGTCCTTTTATGTGTCGGTATCCGAGAGCACATAATGTGAGATTCCTTAGCAAGAAAGAGGTACAATACGATAAATATGTTTCCGAAAGTAGATGGTCGTCAGTGAGATTGTTTTCTTTATGTCAGTTGCAGTCCACGGGGAAGGAAGTATTAATTTCAAATACCATGAAAGTAGCCGGCTTGTTTTTAATTTTCATGACTCCAACATGTCAAGCAGTGCAACCACATAAACGCATTACATATACATGGTTAGGGTTGACCATAAACCTATCACATCTCGCGGACACAGGTTCGAATCCCCATAGAGTACGAATTAAAAAATTATCTAACCTGTATGATAATGTTATTTACTCGTATTCATACAAATTATGTTAGTATTATCAGGCAATTTCCTGTAGAATCCAGGGATAGTACTTTCCGTTCTGTTTGGTGTATATTTGTGATCTTGTAAAATTATTTATTTATACCTTGATTTCTGTGCTAGAAATCCGGAATGACTGTGTACAGATGAGAATTAATTACTGGGGCGACATGTATGTGTGTCTGGGACACAAGGATATCTAAAGTATCGATTCTGTAAAATCATTTTTGGTGACATGGTCGAGATGGTATAGTGGTCGATGCTTACCAGCAAGGTGATGGGTGCCATTTACGCGCAGAACCGGTTTCGAATCTCCGTAGAGTACTATTTAAAAAATTTTCTAGCATGTATGATAATGTTATTTATTTGCATTTATTTTTGTTAAGCATTCTCCTGTTGAATCCAGGGATTACTCATTCCGTTCTGTTTGGTGTATATATGTAATCTTATATAATTAACCTGCAGTAGCCTTGCGAGACTGTGCTGTAAATTTCTTGGTTAGGAGGCAAACACGCACTGGAACTTGTTATGCTAGGAAGTGAATATTGTAATTTATGTTATGCTAGACTGTGAATTATTGTAATTTATGTTATGCTAGGCCGTGAATTATTGTAATTTATATTTTGCTAGGCCGTGAATTATTAGATTTTCTGAGGAGTATAATCTTGATAATTCACTGGAGTGAAATAATAATTTATTTTTCACTACCCGTCAATAGTCATTATTATGATCATGACAAATGAACTTTATTCTTACACCCTTACCGGGGCCCCGAGTGGCCGAGTGGTCTAAAGCGCTGATCGTTACGGATCACTGCCATCTCACCTCTGTCTGCGTGAATTCGAGTCCAGGCTCGGCTAACGTGGGTACGTGAGAAAGCCTGCCAGTAGCTTCTCGTGGGTCGGTGGTTCTTCCCGGGGTTTTCCAAGGTTCTTCCTCCACCATTAATACTGGCCGCCATGTATAGCCTACCTTGTGCTGAAAAATGGCGTTAAACCCTATAACAACAACAACAACAACAACACCCTTACCTAGTCGAGCATGAAATATGACCGCTTCCACTTGTCGTACCGAGTCCAAATCTAACAAGGTACAAACAAGTTATCTTAATGTGCTCTTTTATGTTAATGTGAATATTTTTTTGTGCGCATATTCACAAAAAACACAGAGCCTAAAGTTACAGTAAACCGTTGACTTCGCGCTGGATTCAGTAAGACATCTGCTACATCAGTCTGTTGTACATATTGCTAGCCAATTTGTTTGAGAATAATAATAATAATAATAATAATAATAATAATAATAATAATAATAATCATCATCATTTGCTTGCTGGCCCAGTGAGTATCGTATATATTCAATCTCGTCCATGAAAACTTAATCATTTTCATTCACTCGATGAAATATATCCATTATCGCTAGTTTCAAGCAAATATTCTCTTTCTGTTTAACTCTTTTTAGTTGCTTTTTAAAACCTGTAATAAGGTCTAAACAACATATATTTTATTATCACGTAGTCTGTAGACTTTGCCTATAGTGTATGCAGGTTCATATTTATGATATTATAACATGTGAACTTATCACTTTATGTGATTCTGATTGGTCCAAATAAGCCCATGAATTTATTGTGCAGTAGTCTCTTTCCTGATTGGCTGCGATCGTGGGAAAACATTTTTAACCCCGAATTCTGGAACTTTTTGTTTTCAATGAACATTTTTGGCCGCCATTTTTCGAATCGACTCGAGAAAGGGAATTGGTCAAAAATGGTCTCGTCCGTTTCAGTATGGCTAATCTACCCCCGCAGGGATTTGTTATGTCATGTATAACATATCATAACATGAAAAATGGCTAAAATTACAAGAAAAAAAAACAAACAATAACAACAACAATCAAAACTACGGGTATTGCTTATATGGGGTGAGGCTTGAGGGAGGCGGTATCCACCCAATATACAAGAGCGGTTTAAATGTTAACTTACAGAAGTAAATAAACTCACCTCTGTTCACAGAAGACTGTGGACATAAACCGGTCTCCAAATTGACAGAAGTTTATCCAACCACTGCATATATGTGATGCAATTCCGATTCAAAATGAAATCTGTTTTTACGTACTCTGTCGTCTACTGTTCCAAGTCAAATACTGCAAATATCCGGTCACAAATGCATTACTGTAAATATGGGAATTCCTGCATCCAGTAAACCTTCTTTCACATGAATATTGCGACAATGTAATATTTAGTTGTGAAAGTGACATGTTAGATTACGTAAACATGGATCGTATACTGCAGTCTATAATGGGGTATTTCATCCAACATTGCGACATCACGCGCATCGGACGTTCTGTGTTGAAAAATGATTTTGTCTGTGCAAAATGTTATCTTTATTAGGAGGGACGCTTGTTCTTTGACTTACAGATTGTAAGAAAAGTATAATCTACTTCTAAACGTTAATACTAGTTCAACTTTGTTTGGGACAATTTTTTACGCACAACAAGTGAAAGGTGCAACGTCTGTCAGAATGAACGAAATTATTCGTTCTTCTTTCCACTTAAATAATTTCCACTGAAATAAAAACTATGTGATAAATGAATCTCATATGGGAAATAATTTAATGCTAAATTTCTGAAAAGCTGGACATTATTCAACTCGTTTCATAAATTCAATATTAAATCATTACCCATTTGAGATCCTCTATATATTAAAATATCCGAAATGGTGCTCTTTCTCTCTCTCTCTCTCTCACTGTTGATTGGTCAGGCAGCAGACTAATCAGCCAAGTCCACCCCATCTCTCTCTCTCTCTCTCTCTCACACACACACACACACACACACACACACACACACACACACACGCACACACCGATAAATAGACAAGTATCTAAATTAAGTTATTGTCCCTTATTCCTTTCACACTTTTATATGGATGCTCAACTGAAAGTCTTGAATGTAGTATAGTAGCGACGACATGTCTTCCGACTTGTTTTATAAACGGGTAGAGCAAAAAGCATAAATGGAAATTTCAATATCGGGGCAGTAGTCCATATCTCAAACTGTGCACACAAACACACACACACACACACACACACACACACACACACACTGATAAATAAACACGCATCCAAATAAGTTACCTTGTTGTCACTTATTCCTCTCACATTTTTATATCGATGCGCAAGTGAAAGTCGTGAATGTAGTATAGCAGCGACGACCTGACTTCGACATATTTTATAAACGGGTAGAGCTGCAGCAAGAAGAATAAATGGAAATTTCATTATTAGGACAGTCTAAAACTGTTATCCCACATAAATGTTATTTATATATGCCTTTCTCAACATACATTCAATACCTGATTTGTTTAGGCAGAGCCCTCTGTAAAGCATTTTGCCTCACATGCTTGTCATTGGTCAGAAAGCCGTCAAGGTTATCTCATTTTCCTTGTTACTCAGTCCCCACTATAACAAGAAATATGAGATACAGTTAATCTCCTTTTATCTATGTATGTGACATGTGTGACTGTTCATGCCTCGGTGTTTGAGAGCACACAAAGGAAATTCATTATAAAGAACCAGGTTAAATGCCTTTAATATGTTTCGAGAAAGGTGGAGATTATCTTGAAGTGAAATTTTATCGACGGAGAAGGAATAGTTTATTTAAAATACCTTGAAAGGGGCCGGTTTTATTTTCAATCAATCTTCTTGACCCTCAAAAGATAGCTGACTCCAATATATATATATATATATATATAGTATATATATATATATATATATATATATATATATATATATATATATATATATATATATATATATATATATATTCTGTAGCAGATAAGACTGAAATTCATCGATAGACACTTCCAAAAATTAAAAATACACGCGGCAGGACTGAAAGATACTCGTTTTGTTCATCGGACTGCTGATTTAAATAGGTTCCTAATATTAGAAATCAAGTCAACACAATATAGATGCAAAGAGAATATGTGTACAACCCTCACGGACCCCACGCAAAGAAAGGAAACAAAACAATGATTCGTGTCGTAATTAGTACGAAATGGAAAATATTAATGTGGGTTGGAGTGTTTCGTTTTCGTGAGTCATTGATATTTAATAAAGTTTTCATTCTTTGCTTTCTTTGATCTCATCAAGTTGTCTCATTGTTCCTTTCTGATTTATCCCCATTGCGATCCGGATGTACAAGTTGTCTCATTGTCACTTTCTGATTTATCCCCATTACGTTCTTTACGTACAAGAAAACAAGCAATCAACTGTGGACTCTTTCAGCAGAGTAAATATTATTTTACGACTCTATGCTGTTAAAGTAAGAAATAAGAAAAGAATAAAAACCAACAAGTTTTGTAAAATTCAACAATAACTTATTTTCCTAGAATACAAAATTGAACATTTAATAAAGAACTTACAGTATTGTATATGAAAACCCAAATAGTCATAAAAGTTCTTCACAAATCCAAATGTATAGAGTTTAGAAATGAATTCCAATTTTGAAAGTGCTGGTGGGCCAATAACCCTGAATATGCTAATGTGCCAGCAGTCTTGATGCATCATAATGTTATAATCCAAATGTCTTTGAATGGATTCACGAGAGAGAGAGAGAGAGAGAGAGAGAGAGAGAGAGAGAGAGAGAGAGAGAGAGAGACTTTCCATAGTACATAAATACTCTTTTAACGGAGAATTAATTCCCTCTGATTAATTTCGTTTTAATGAAACTATAACAATAGGCGTTGCAAACGGAGTCAGAATCTGAAATATGGACAAAATTGGGTATTTCTGTCCTGTTTCTGTTCTGAAAAGAAGCGTTTCCTACAACTACACTCATATGGGTAAATTAAATATCAGAACTTGCCTTTTTGTATGCATAAACCTATGAAAAAATACTGTTACAAGCCAGGGGTCTTTGCTTGGCAGAGCGGTGTCAAAACCCTGGCGCGATTCCCGCTAGAAGTCATAAGTTTACCCCAAATTTCCAAAGACTTCTATACAACTTCAGTTGTAAGTTAGAAAGCCCGACGTGTCCATTCTATACATTAATTTTACTCTAATCAATGGAAGACCACATTATTCACAACTTGCCAAATATCTATCAACCGCACATCTGCATGGTTTCTCTTCATCAACTTTCCGTACCGTCAGCGGTTCACGCCATAGAAACTATACAACTATCCCCTAACACAGGGAACTATTTTAACTACGCCACCTTAGGCCAATCAATCTATGGTTTCAAGGCACATCACGCCAGTACAACTGCGTCACATTTGCCACCATGGCGACATAAACGGTATCTGCCGAGTCCCTTCTTGTTTATTCCATTGTGTAATTTACCGGTTTCCTACTGTAAATACCGCCACTACAGTCACAACACCAATGTACACCACTAGATTTTAATAAGAACTTCATTATGACAGGGAAAGTCATGCGGTTTGGGTCGAATTCGCTACTCATTGACCATGGCATCATGGAAACTCACTAACACTTTCTCTCTGTGACGTTTGCTCCTAATAACTGGCTAATTATTTCGGGCTAAGGAATATTTCCATTGCACCGAATTTCAATAATCAAACAAGTAAAATCACACAAATCTAAGAATTCCTTAAACGGGGCGCTATAACCAAATGCGCATCTCCAAAATTTATTACAATACACACATTTTCGATTTTCTGCGACGTGCGAATTTGCATCGCTCCAACCTTTTTGACCACTTGATTTTACTCTTCCTATTAACAATATGGAGGCCGTCCTTCCAGTCGGTAGCCAAAGGACACTATGAAATTTATCAACAAAATAAATTGCGATTACATATGTCCAAAAACGGACCACTTACCAAAAACAGAATTCTATGAATGCCAAATTGAACCTAAAACACGAGTGAATACGCTGCACATACGCCTAGTTAAAACGAAAATAGGGGAAAACCCCACCAAAAATAAAACAAACAAAAGCGCTGCCAAACACGAATAAACTGTGTTTATGAAAATAAATGCCCGACATTCTACTGTTACACATTCAGTCCCCTTCACATTACAGTTACCATGCGGTATACATCTTGCACACCATCACCATAATAAGGATGACTTAAATGTCAGTCAGTAAGAGTAAATAAATTCATGTCTTTTATTTAAAGAACGTCGTCAATTGCTGGTCATAACTAACAGAACTTTACTCAGCCATATAATTCTTCAAAATCAAATAATTCAAATATCAAATCACATAATCACTAACTCCGGGAATAACAATAGCCATACAAATGCAAATGAGCATTACATTTTCCTCGATACTCAGCAACACCTCTAGATTTAGCACAATGTATGCATCCAGTAATCATTCCTGCAGACAAATGTCCCACAAATGGTATGTTATTTCTTCTACTATGCCCAATATGCCCATGGTGGAATCGATACACTTTTTTGTTGTAACGTTATGAACTGTCTCATCTACGTCCATGCATATGGTGCCTCAAAGGATTCAGTTTAACTGACCAGAGTGAACTAGGTTACATGACACAGGAATTTATTTCAGAAATCCAGGGTTGAAAAATGATGTTGTCTGTGTTATAATATTCTATTCATTACGAATGACAATTGTTCTGTTTAAATAATAATTGATAACATAAACTAAATATTACTGGTTATTGAATTGTGGAATACTGTTGCAGTTCGCGTCTGAGACTTTTTTGATGTGCAAGAATTGTACAGGGTACAGTCTGGGCCAGAGTTAAATGAAAAACCGAGAATCATATATTCTTTTATTCTATTTAGAATATTTCTAAGAAATAAAAATCCACGTTATGAGCATAATCTAAAATGAGAGATAGTTTAATATCGTATTTATCACAATCGATTAATAAGTTCAATATATAATCATCACCCACTTGAGATGACAATATTTAAGCATGTCTACATTTTACAAGACTAACCATAAATGTTCTTACACATTACAGTTGATAAATAGCCTGTGTGCAAAATCATAGCTCTTGTCGTTTGAGTTTCTATCTCCAGACATCAGGCGAGTGGAATAAAATATTACATTAACGATGTTTGCTACGAAGTACTAACCTCTGTTGTTACTGCTGTGTGCTCGAAGATGCTTACGATGTTAATAGACGCGCCATTAAGCATGGATATTTGAGAAAGGACATTCTTCTATTTTCATAAAGTCCAAAACGGAAAACTTGGATCTTTTCCGGAGAAAAGAGTACAAACTTAAGGAATATCGAACTGATTTATCTGACTGCTTTGATTAGGTGTTTTATTATTTGTTTTGTTGCTTATACTTGCAGACCAATGAACAGTACAACATTGTGAACACAATCTCACAACATTAAAATCTGTTCCTACTGTTGCCTGCATCTTGCTTTTGAAAAATACCATTAAGATTTACAACTGGTCCACCGTCAAGTATGGGGACTAAAGATTTTGCAAATCTAATCATTTCCGTCTCTTTTAGTTATGTCTTCATGGACTATCTCCCATCTCATGGCTGTTAGATTGGTATCCATTAAAGTTTATAACTTTACATACGGGTAAAAAGTCCCACGGGCATAGACACTTTAATTGTATCTTCTGCACAATAAATGTGTACTTATGGCGGAGAGGACACTTACACGTCTGCTTCAAAAGAGCTAGCCAAGCAATATATATATATATATATATATATATATATATATATATATATATATATATATATCCTTGCACATTATGTCATGTCTATATGATTCCAGATTATGTGTTTAAAAACAACTCAGGTGATGGAAGTATGACGTTCCACAGCCAGCTACAAAGTGCCAATGTAACGTACATCACTCACAGACTGTAATGTATATCTGTATTGTGGGTTCGTAAGGGTTATTTAATTAATGCTATTTTAAATACAAAATTTCTAATCAGTCATAAGTTTACAATGTGAGATGAATCATATATCATATGGGTAGATTCATTCATAATATTTGAGTTGCACTATTGCTGAAGTAAGCATCACGTGATCCGGTATCAGGAGAGAAGTTCTAGATAGAAGCCCAGATGACCTCATTCGTGATTAGCCAAGAAGATTCCTTCAAGACTTGTACTATATTCTCTCTGTTGCGTTTTAGTAATCTATATAAGAAAATTATTACGTAGAATTGGGCATTCTAAGTTATTCGTAGAGAGAAATTCACTTATTTATGTTAATCATTCGTTGTGATTACATTGCTTGAAATATTTCAAATTATTTGAATATTTAATAGCTGTATAGACTTATGGTGAATTCATTTGAAGACTATTTGGATTTATAGCTGTCACGGAATCACTGTGAATTCATTTAAAGACATATTGGGATCTTATCAAGGTGGTCCTTTTATACTTTGATACATCAGTACTTTACTGATCATCACTCATAATACCTTGGGAACTCATTCTTGTTTCTCGATACCCTTGGACTTGATATAACTATTTAGGATTTTAGGAATTCGTTCACCATACAGTAAGATATTTTTAATTCTTTCACCTTGTAATATATGGAAATAAATAGTACTTTCAATGTTCCAAAACTTGTTGGTTTTGTTACCTATTTTAAGACCAGAAAGTCGTAACAAGAGTAGAACCAACAGTCTAAGTTTCCTCTATCTAAGTTCCGCTGTTATTTTCTACGCTACCAGCTTATAAATGTATTACTTTGAGATTGCAAGAAATTAACCAGATTAAAATGACTGGGTCAGAGAGATCGAACATTTAAAAGGTGATAGATAGAAATACATGTTTGCATATATAGAGGTAAAGAAACTAGTTGTAGTGCAGATAGTATCAAGTGTTTTGTGCCTAACAGAAGCTAGAATGGGTGTAGTTGGTCCCTTGGATTTTAGTATATTAGGAACTATATTAAAAGGATTATAAGAAGCAATGATCCCTCAAGATAGTTTTAATTTGGCAGGACTATCGAGAACAGTGAAAGTAAATACGAGAAGCTAAATTGAATTAGAAACGAGTGTAAGAGGTACAAAGATAAACAAATGTAACGCGAAAGAACATGTCAATATATAAACAAGTGTTAGAGGAATATTACAGGTGAACTGGTCCTTTGGGCTATAGGTCTGTTAGGTAAAACAGTATTAGGAATTATTGCCAAAACGTTTTCAAATAGATATTGCGCTGGAACATAGTTTTAAAACACCTGTTATTAGTAAGTTGAACAGTGTTAACACATGATAAGTAAGACGGTCAACGAGAAGTTAATTACACACTGTTATTTGAATTTAACATAACATATATAAGAGGTACGAAGAGAAACGAAATGTAATTAGCAACAACATAACCAAAATAGAAAGTCATTATATTGGACAATTGAAATATGTTTTAGATGAGAGGAAGATGTTCAAGGAAAAGAAGATTTGGTAAGAGTGAGAGAGAAAGTCAATTTTATACAAATAATGCATGTACAAATTCAAACTCAACAACGTAAATGGAGGACTCATGTGCATTTGGTACAACTCTTGCCTTTATGATTATTTCCAATTTAAACTTACCTCTGTATCA
Source organism: Megalonaias nervosa (assembly GCA_016617855.1). Taxonomy (NCBI): domain Eukaryota; kingdom Metazoa; phylum Mollusca; class Bivalvia; order Unionida; family Unionidae; genus Megalonaias; species Megalonaias nervosa. The sequence goes on from JAECUM010036397.1 coordinate 10,417, forward strand.
CAATCAATCTTATGAAAAATGAAGAAAAATACCAGACTTACGGTGAGAATGGTGTACATTATAAAGCAGTCTGCTTCCACGATCGAACTGACAACCTAAATGGTACAATATCCACTTAATTCTAGACACTGGATTCTGTTGCAGGTTACCACAATATTTAGATAAACTCAGACATAATATATTATTCTGTCAACGGCAAGAATTAAACGAAGACTGTTTACATTCTTTGTCGATTATGCAATCTCGAAATGCACATGAATAAAGCCAAAGAGAAAACGGCACAAACGGTGACATGTATGAAAGTATTGTCCAATCCCTGAAACACAATTCAAAAGTTACAATAATTCTGAGTAATAATAACAAACCGTACATGGCCAACAGCGACACCAAATTGCTAGATTCAATAGTCAGGGAAATATACTTTCATATGCTAAATCTGATAAGAGAATTTAAAAGACCTAAATCACAACAAAATATAATATTTCAATAGCATCAGCCTCGTCATAGCTGAGCTATTAAACATATCTTATAATATTATAAAAATATACGCATGCATTTTTGACACTACTTAAATAGCATCAAAGCAGAATTATTATAGCAGAACTCTGAACAAAGATTATTCTTTATGACAATTCAGTAATGCTTCTTGTTATTATTATATTCATTTTATATTTGCTACTTTGGACATCTGTATATCTGCAATTTTCGAACCATTTAAAGAATCGCACGAAACCTTGTTCCGTTCCTTCTTTGCACATTTCTTTGGTAAGAATGATTAAGTAATAAATGTCGCGATAACGTTTCAAACTTCCTGACTTGCTCTCAAAGAAAATTGTAATGATTTAGATATATAAACTCAGAGAGAGGTCGAGATAAAAGAGCATGTGTCACATACGTTCTGGCAAGAGTTGTGCACAATTAACTAGTTACAACCGGATGAAACTGGCAGTACTAGTATATAAAGGGATAGGCATTGACTTTTCCAAACGTTTGCATACTTGGCGTTCGAAAGGTCTTTGTCGGCAACATGAAACCAACTACGATGGATCAGAAGGAAACCATTGGTAGCATCACCACTAGAGATCTGATGCAAGCAGAACTTCAGCAGGTCCCTCTCTCTCTCTCTCTCTCTCTCTCTCTCTCTCTATATATATATATATATATATATATATATATATATATATATATATATATATATATATCCGACAGTGCTTGTGGACTTCTGAAAGGTAATTGTTTCACTTTCACTGTCACCATTAGTGATCAAACGTCTTATAGGTTTTGGTTTAGACACTAGGTGTAGACAGTGTCTCAGGTAATACAATGTGTTGGAGAAGTAAAACATGTTCAGCACCTCACCCTTAGATTAGACAGTTGACAAAGACATTTTGAGCAATTCACCCTCAGATTTCTTTGTTGACTAAAACATTTTCAGCACCTGACGGTAATATTTATCTGTTGGCGAAAAGATTTTCAGCACCTCACTCTCAGATTAATCTGTTAACGTTAACGAAAACACAATGAACAGAATATAAATTAACCTGTGCAATTATATCACACATGTGTAGATTATATACTAACTGCAATAGATGTAAACTGCCAGACGAAATGAAAAGTAGAATTCGAATGCTTTATGTAAAAATACGTAGTTAAATAAACATAACTTTCTTTCTTGTCTTTCTTTTCTACACATGGCGGTTTCTAGATCGAACTGCTGTACATAAGTACATGTTTATATGTAAAAGAACATGTCGTCATAAACACTCATACAAGGGATGTGTACAATTAACTGGTCAATAAAAACACCAACAGGGGATTTATACAACTGACTGATCAATAAACACTCCTACAGCGGATGTGTACAATTAACTGATCGATATATTATACAGTATTATATAAACTATATGTATGGTGTCATCCGTTAAATGTTATTACAATGACATGCACTGTGTCCTATAATAAACATTCTCTTTACAACACCAGTTTGTAACTAAAATCATATGTTCCAATTCGGCTACCATTGAAAAGAGACTCGAAGAGGCAGTCCAGAAGGAAATGATTCGCAAGGAATAGCTGGTAAACGTATGCCAAGGATCGAAAACAATTTAACAAGGAGCTATCACACACATTTTATCGAAAATTTATTATCAAAACAAGGTCAACAAAGTGCTTGAGATCCCGAAAGTTAGACACTTGACTAATTCCTACTTATTCGATTGCAAAGTTAGCTGTGGGTAATATTTCTTTTGAAACTTTATCCAAAGATTCTATTCAAGTGCAAAGGATTATAAACAATTGTCCTGAAAACTTAATGCATACGCAAAATACTGACTTGTTGCTTTTAATAATTCGAAAACTGACATTGTATTAACTACACATCATTGTGATAGAGACTCTCTTCACGCAGAAAATGATTGGAAAACTCATGCTTAGCGAAAGAAAATAGATATTATGCATAATGGCTTTGAACATATATAAGTTTGGCATAGTATGTAGACACTGATTGTCTTTTTATTTTGTTATTTTTGCGTTTTTATTTGGTGATAACAGTTGTAATGGAGACACATACACTTCAAAACGGATTTGTCGCCGCAATATATTCAGAGACAAAACTTCTCAGTGAAAATGATTAATCAACGTATTCCGAATGCACATATCCAGGGAAATAACGGTGAAACAAATAACACATCAAATGAAATACCACTTATTACAACTTAACACCTACGAAATGCTGATATAGTTTTAAGGGTACAGATATGTAAACAAATATGTAAACAATTACTTCTTTTTAGAGATAAAATGAGAAATATTCTGGATAGAAATAAAATTAATGACAGGAATCGACAATTAAAGAGTTTTTAGAAGATACACTGGCCAGGTCAAAATGTTACTTGGGAGGACGGGTAATGAATTCTGGAACGAGAAGATCCGAAACATGTTCAATAAATAATAGAAGGAAATTCTTTTAAGTTTATAAATGTCAAAAATAGTAAGAGTACTCGAACAGGACATGCTGATAATTCTAAAATGTGGTTTATGCATCGATCTATGCGAAATGTGAAGCCTTTGACATGGCTGATAATTCTAAAATGTGGTTTATGCATCGATGTATGCGAAATGTGAAGCCTTTGACATCGATTGAAAGAAAATAGAACAAAAAAAAGAGAATGAATGTACACAGCAAACAAGAATGGCTTCAGACTATTGAAAGTTAATAATGATCTCCATAAACATTATTCATAGTTTACTGACATGTAATATTTAAAAGAAGAAAAGAAATATTATTTCATACGCACTCTACAACCAGACCTTTATAGTTCGAATTATTTCAGATTCATGAAAGATTAAAACAGGTATCAAGGAACGAAATGGACACATGAATATATACAACCTAAAACGAAATGTGCTAACGTTTAAGGAAGTTAATGAACAATGACTTGATCAGTTTCTAGAAATTATTGATGTATAGGTGACTTTGGTACATAATGATTTTCGTACATGTGACTGTGTTTTAAAATGATTTATGTACAGGTGACTTTGCTATAAAACGATTGATGTACAGGTGACTTTGCTATTAAATGATTAACGTACAGGTAAATTTCTTGCATATTGATTATGTACGGATGACTTTGCTATAAAAATGCATACCAATACTATCTTCTATATGGCCTACGAACTAAGTCAACTTTCATTGGAGAAAAATAAATCTGAAATAAAATCGATCCATTTAAGATAATTTGGGCTGGATGATAACCTTGAAATTGAATGTACATCAAGTAAATGACAAGAATTCACGTACTTAAAATGGTATGCATACACTTTGTATGAGATCTGTTTACCGTGTTTTCAGTGATACAAAGTTACAGTATCCTCCATGAACGGATGGAAAGTACGGTAAAATCCTTAACTATGCGGCACACGTACTGTAATCGAAGTAAATTTTGATGTTTTGTTTTTACGTGCATAATAAAGTTTTAAATAAGACCATTATTAAATATTTAAATATCTGAATGTCGGCGTGTCATGTTTTACCTCAGAATACAGATTTATGTCTGTCTATCTAGACCTAAGACGCAAACACTCACAGTCAAATTGACGGGAGAGAGAGATGGAAAATAAAACAATAAACATTAATAAAAATCATATTGACATTAGCAATAGTAAGTACAGCATAATAATGACTTAAATTGAGCTCAAATATCTTTAAATGTCTTTTCTAACTCGGGTTGATTTATTATTTCGATTAGCCTGTATTCCGCTCATTTTGATTGTCGCCTGGGACACAACGTTGAAGAGTTATACCATCTTTAACGTATAAATATTAAGTGCCTGTTTCGTTTATTTAAGCAACATGAATGAAAATAGAAATTTTTCCTTGTTCAAATATTTCCTCAGACTATTTTAAAATTTTCCAGATCTCCTTGCGTTTATGACTACGCAGTTGCTTCAGTTTTTTCTGTTTTTACAATACACTATTAAATGTCCTACTTCATTCTCCCTTTTGTATATCTTGCCGGCACCAATGGGCTCTTATCGTCTAGTGCAGTGTATTATTATTCATATTTATTCTGGTACGATGCTATCTCCTTCTAGCCTGGTGACATTCATTTCAATGGTATGAATTATATTTGTAACCAGGAAAACCTTGTTCGGGGGATCTCGGGTAGCCGAGTGGTCTAAAGCGCCTTTACCGATCACTTATATCACCACTGTCCGCTGGGCCAATGTGGGTATGGGAATAATCTGGCCCGTAACTTCCCGTGGGTCGACTGCTTCCATAAATTATACTGGTGGACACGTATAGCATAAAAAACTATTTCAATGGTATCATTTATTAGTATGATGGTAGTGTCCTAGACCGTAGGTTTCGTCAACTGTAAATCGGCAAAATTTCTTTCAACAAACTGGCATTTAAGTGTTCTATGAAGGATTTTTCCCCCATCATGCTGGTAGAGCTAGGGCAAAGTGTCGTCAATAGGGACAAAATTCAGTGCTTTGTCAGTTGTTAATTTGAGGACGGGGTTAAGCTGCGAATGGTCATTTCGAAAATAGCAAATGATTTTCAACTACCCCTTAGATTTCAACATAAATTCAAAGCATCAAAATTAGGAACAACACAATCATTTACTGCTAAGAAACGGAATGTGTAATTTTTATCTATTACACCAGAACATGTTTGATGTTTAGGTCCTACATGGTATAATTCATTCACAAATACGTTTTGGATCGCCAAACCTGAGGTGAACAATAGACCGATTCCACAAAAATACTATGAACATTGTACACTCATGTCACATCGGAGCTTCCGACTATTTTTATTAATCTCATACATTCTGTATATCAGTACATTGTAGGTTTCGAATACTTTTTTGTACAATAGACAGTGAGACAGTAATATAATAAACACCTTTGAAAACGCAAGTTTTCATCACTGTCATACCGCTTTCTTCAGTTATCGCATACATCAAATGGAAAACAATGGAAGTGGAGAACACGATTCCTTATTGGTCTGGTAGTCCTTCTCATAATTGTTGCAGCTGTTGTCGTTGGTGCAGTGTTTCTTGGGAAACAGCTAACCACGGATAGTTTCCAGGTACGTTTTTATGAAAAGCTCCATGCCCTATATATTATTTCTTGAAATAAATACATATTTTTGCTTACAATAGACTGTATCTGTTATGATCAGTAAAATATGAATCTTCCCGTTTATTGATTACATATATAAGACTAAATACCAAACTGTAGTGGAGATACTCGAGCGAAATTATTCTTAGCTGATATTAAGCTAGTCGGCATGGGACATATTAGAAATAAATAGTATGTTAACACGACGCGTCTTCGAAGTTGTCTCGTAAGAAAGCATCTTGCAATGGATACTTGCACCTTAAGTTTGATCATGCACGACCTTTCTTTTAAATTTGGTTTCATTTCAGACATTCCAAGCAACTTACAAAACTAACAACAAAGACATTGCCAGTGAAACAATCACTGTGGGTGCAACAGAAGTTAAATTCCAGATACCGGGAGTGGCTGATGCCGTGCTCGATTTTGACAAAGTATACTCAGCTTTTATTTTATTTCGCAGTTTTTTAAAATATTATTTTTGACAAATGGGTAATTTTTTCAAAGTTGAATACAGAAGTAATCAACAGCGCTTGGGTTCAGTCGGAAGAGAGTAAACATATTAACATGCATGCATTTTATGTAATTTTTATACACGAATGTAACAGAGTACTAGATTATTCTAGGCGCATGTAAAGAATCAGATTAAAATACTGAGAGTAAAAAACAAATATTATGTTCCGCTTAGAACGTATTCTGTCTTTTTCTTCAGTACGTGAACAACAAGCAGTCTTTAATCAAGAATGCAGTTCATGCTGTACATCCTTAACCATGATTAGAAGCTTTAAAAATTGTGTATTTATCAAGCATACTTAAAAAGTCGCATTATGCATGTAAGAATATTTTGCAAGCATGAGTAGTGCAAAATCAACTCATGTTTAGAACAACAACAAGGTTTGGAAATCAAGGTTTCAGTCTTATTCTTACAGACATAAATTAGTGATCGATAGCCATTGGGATGCACGTGCCTTTTTGAAACATTCTCATTGCTATTTAACTGTGAATTTTCCTTTGGGGCTTATCGGATATACATTCCTATGACTAATCTGACATCCATTATAAACCATTTAAAATAGGTAGTTTAAAAAGTGCTAAATTTTCTTAGAAGTTTAGATATTGAGGATGTCTCATCGTGGTTTTATTGTTTACAATGCACAAATCTATATTTAGTTTGTTTTACGCAATAAAAAGTCAGACTTGCACCGTCATTTCCTAGAAGGAAAACGATACTCCCGTTTTCAAACTTCGTGTCACCATCCTTTCAAGCTAAGCTGGAAACACCTTTTCCTGAAAGTGAACTAATTACAATTGAACCAGCGTGAACAGCTATACTGTAGCTTCACTTGATATACAGAAGAAAATAATTAACATTCACTGTATCAAAATCCGAAAATCTTTGAAATCTGCATACAGATGGCTATATCAGACGTTTAAATCAAACGCAGTTGTTACTGATTGATTAGCACTTTTAATTATGTTGGAACAATGCAACTTCGTATTAATTTATCAACAATTAATTGATTTAGGGATTATCCATGTACATGCGACGTGATGAAGAGAGATCTACATGTTTCTTGACAACGTTCAATACCTCTGAAGGAATGGCTCCCAAAGATCTAAAGGAATATCTGGAAAAGACAGAGGTAAATATACTCGTGTAATATCTGGAAATGACCCAGGTAAATATACTCGTGTAATATCTGGAAATGACCCAGGTAAATATACTCGTGTAATATCTGGAAATGACCCAGGTAAATAAACGTCATGTGAAATATCGTAAGGACCAGGCTATGTAATCACTAATAATATTGACATTGCTATTCATATTCCTCATAAGGAAATATTCACATATACTAGAAACTGTAGCTACAAATATTAAAGTTTCCCCTTTATATCATTCCAACCGATACCTTCTTGCAGTATAAAATATTCCAGAAAACAGTCTAGGGTTGGGCCAAATAATGCCTCCTTCAGAGTTTCTATAACGTATAAATATTGAAAGAAATGAACTCAAATTTCAATTTGTACATTATTATCTTAGAACAATCATGTCACCCAAAGATACAATTCATGTCGTAAAAGAAACTATTAGCCTAGTTCATGTAATTCTGTATTTGTTTCACTATTTTAAGAACAATATTTAAAACAAGCAAGCACGACAACGAAATATATGTACTTCGAATTATGTTTTATCTATTTAAATGTAAGGTGCTTATTCTGATGTGATAATTCATTTCAGGGTACTTATAAAGCTGAAAGAGAAGTTCGCATTTGCTACAAAGCCACGAATGTTTCAATAACGAACCGAAATTTCCTGTCACCAATTACCAAGGACATGTGCAGCAATGTCGAAATATTTTGGATGATTAATGACGGTAAAGATATCATTACGCGCAGCATGACGTTTTAAGTGTGTTTAAAACAGTAATAAGTCTTAGATTGACTATATGTTATATATGTTATTACAAGAATAAGAAGCTCTCCTGGAATTGCAGATATGATATTTTCTTTTGACTGAGCTAGAAATAATTAATTAATGAGCTTTTTTTTAGACTTTCTGCATAAAAAACCTGATCAGAATTTTGGGGGTAAATTGAAACATAATAGATCAGCTAGTTGTTCCATATTAACGGACAACCGGTGGCCAGTACAAATGTTAAGAGACTTTCTCAAATAACAAGTTTTGTTATTGAATGGTGGATTGTTGTGTAGTTTCAGTTTAAAAAAAATTAAGCTCTCTCTCTCTTTCTCTCTCTCTCTCTCTCTCTCTCTCTCTCTCTCTCTCTCTCTCTCTCTGTGTGACAACTTTATTTTTTGCCCAAATCGATTTAGAGTATTTCCCCAGGAACAGTTATTAACAGCTGCTTTGTCTTTCTTTCTTTTTATTCAGATTGTGCAAACCTACTGAATGGAAGACAGAAAAGAGCTTGTATTTCAGTGTCACTCTTTTGGGGAATGTTAGAATTCACAGCATCTTGGAATGAAAAGAAATAAAGAATGAGACAACAATCTAGCGGACATGTACTAATGCCACTACAATGTATTGTTGCCTTCGAAACTAGATACAGTATTTAGACCTGTACTTTGTTATTGCCTAAGTATTACAAATTGTTCGATATAGCTCTTTGTGCATTGTATAGTTTCTATATTAACTTCAAAGTATTAAAAGAAGCTATGTAGGTTGTATCTACATGTTAGTTATAAGCAATCGCTCGATAACCCTTGTTTCTATTGGAAACTAAAAGTAAGGCTTTCCTAATGCTACTGATGTAATGTACGTAATGAAGATCGAATATTAAAGTGTACGAAGAATAATATAGCATTGAAAGCTGCTAATACTGTGCCGAAATTATTATATTTTAATATTTAGTTAATTTGCATGCATTTGATTATTATTTCACATTTTATAATTATTTTTGCAAACAGGTAGTTGTTTTCATGCTTCTGAGTTTGGAGGTCGGTTATGGAAACTGGCTGAATATCTGACAAATGAAATGGAGACCGACCTTTTTTGAAATTTCCATGAGAATACTTACTCTAAAATCGACGCGATTTGTAAATCTTTTCTTTATAATATGCGTGCGTTTATTCCAACTGATGCATAAACAATTAAAACCTAATATGGGTCTGAGTTGTTCTCTTATTTGTGCCTACGACTGGTGTGCATGCCTGCAGATTTGGTACATGTCTTTGATGTCTCCCTCATATAACCCAAGTCTAATAAAATGTTGTCCTGTCTTCTCTTCTTTTTCTTGTCTTCATTATTAGTTTTCCCCTTTTAGACTTCTTCATTTACCTCATAGGTCTAATCGATTGCTTGTAGTGTAATGTCCTATTTTAGTGACACGCACTTTCTGAACAGATGTTTTCTTTGTTTTAATTTGTAGAATAAGAACATAGGGTTTTACTTAAGCCAAAGGAGACACTATTTTCTACTATGGTGTAATAAAAAGCCGACCACCAGTGAGGAAAATATTGGAATAATTTGTGCTAGCACAATATTTGCCTAAACCACTGTATATTTTGTAATTTTCTTCCAATTATAATCTACAATAATAAATATTATCTTCATTTGAGCGTTTTTCAAGGGGACGTGCAGAACACACTGTTTGGGCCAAACGTATTTATTTTGCCTAGGCGAATCATTTCATATGTTCATACTGGCAAGTTTTATACTAGAAAGTCCATACACTGCAAAGATAAATAACTAAAGAAAAAGAAAAATTTAAAAAATATCTAGAAATTCTACTAACGCTTTCTACATATGTGTATAAACATGCTGCTAAATCTTATTTTCCTAACTCAATCGTTAACTGTGTAATTGTGCTAAGAAGCTCTTACTAAGACCGTCTACGTCCAAAAAGGTCCAAATAATAAAAAAGAAAATGATAGAAATAAAATAGCATACAGTGAATGAAAATCTAATCAGAATAGTTACATATTCAAACGTGTACGTCCCAAATTCCAAAATTGCCTGGAGCAGATAAACAAAGCAAGAGACGAAATGAACACTATTATTGAAAATTAAAGTATAAGGGGAGTATGGAATATTTTTATTATGATGAATACCACTCATCCTTATAGACAAACACTCAGAGCAACGAACCGTTTAAAAAAAAAATCCTCAAACATATTCACAAATTCAGGTGCAATGGGAGTTTTTATGTTTATGCTGAATTAAACGATATCTTGTAGATAAATCTCATCCTAATGTTTGGATTATCAAGAGGAAGAAAAAGTAAACATTGCAATCTTTATCCAGATTAAAGCTTCAGTTTCTATTCGTGTCTATTTTGATTCTCGAGATGATCGATATCACCTCGCTTTCAATATTAGAATCGTTAATGGCGTAGTTAAAATGTACATAATGAAAACAACAATAATTTGGCAATGGGTAGATTGCAAAGGGTCTTGCTAACTACAATATTCATTGGAGGTTTCTGAAACAGAGGCACTTATACTGAAAAATATTATTAGGCGAAATGGCAATCCGTATAACATTTCATCACATTATAGGCTGGAATTCTGGAAAATCCGTATTTATTCAGTGTCCCATCCGTATATTGGTGCACGTCAAATTTATTTGAAAGCAAGCAAGCATTGGTAAAGTAATGCTGCAGAAACCAAGGTCAGAAGAAAACACAACAATGGTTTAAATGTAAAGGACATATTTTGGTTGTGATGTTCTATGACTCAGTGGTCTTAAACTGTGTAACAGAAAGAAATTAAAACCATCTCAGTTAGAAAAATCAACAAATTATTTATTTCTCTAAGTTACAAAGTGAAATCGTACGAGAAACTTATATTACTGTGAGCAAAATCACAAATAGCCCCAAATGTTCTATCCCCAAGTCCAAAATTATAGACTGTTCCGCATAATTTCTAATAGTCTTGAATGTCTGCAACAATGATACAATTCTCAATGACTTTGGATGAGTTCTAAATAATCCCAAATTAGTGTTTTAGTCCAAAAGTAAATGAACACTTTGTTATTCCAATGATTAACATCAATAAATAATTACTTTCAAATTACCACTGAAAACAACAATAAACTGTGATCATAGATTCCATTAGGATTGATATGAAACAGGAATGAATAACTTGTTTACATAACCGCTATACTAAAGTGTCACTTGACCTGCAACGCATTAGATTTCCAAAGGAAAAAACCTAGCTTAACTCTAAACAAGATTGACCTGGAAATCAAATTTTTAATAAACACATTGTTTACCTCTTATAATCATGACAACAATCAGGTATGCAGAAACAATCAGATACATAACATACAATATATTTGTTGTCAACATTTTTAGGCAAATATGAATGTCATTGCGATGTTACTTATTTTATCCTGTCTGACGTTCATCGAGTACCTTCGTTTGGAAAGGGTATTATGTCCGTCAAAACTTTGAATAACATAAACAATTTCACCTATGTTTGAAAACAGTATTAAACGTTTATCAAAGTTTTATTAAAGCTTTTACTATTGTTAGTTTTCATATTTCCTAAAAGAATTGCTGCTGGAAATCTTGTGAACGCAAACATTATGTACAACAAGTTTCTTTGCCTCACTTGGTCCTAGGTAAGGGACCGATACAGTCTACCATTATTCTGATAAATTGTTCGTCAAATGCAGGAATAGGTTGCAGATGAGCCTAAGGTATCTTCTGATTTGAGTGCAGTGGGATAGATTGGCCCTCATCATGCCAAAGAAGGAAAATCAGCCTGGGACCCTTTGGCCCCACGATTTGTAGGCCCAAAACCACAGCCTGGGACCGAATAGCCCCAATGGGAATTTTGTATTAACACACTCTGGGACTGTATAGCGCCAGGAGGAATGGAACAGGTAGGGTGACGTCACGGTACTGGACATTGGCAACAATGTAGCAATGTAGTACTGTGACGTCATGCCACCTGTGTCATTTCTATAGACAAACACGAATCAGTCGCATTCGTGTTTTAGTAGAGTAGGTTTTATATATTCGTTTTTTTCCATAGATTGATGAACATCAATCTATCCTACACAAATTATAAAATCGACTAAACAAATTTTTTGGGGAAGAGAGAGAATAAATATCTACACAAATTATAAAATCGAATAAAATTTTTTTTTAGGCAAAGTGAAAATAAATATCTTTTCGAGGCAATGGAGTGGCCCTGAAAAGGGCCGTTGTTTGTTATGTTAACACCATTCCGTTAACATAGAGGGCATCGCATAGGTCTTCTTCTCTTCCTCAAACTTCGTCTAATCTCTTGTCCATAAACCAGAACTCTCTTCAGACAGCCTTGTCTTTCCACATAAGCCCTTCTTTTCCAAATGCTTGTCTCGGTGATCCTAACGATTCTCCATGCTGATCTGACGTACATGGGTAAGTCCGTACGGAAAAACAACGACGATACGAAAGTAGACGATTCAACGTTGGTCCACATCTTTTGTGACGAGAACAGGTGAAGGGAATGAAGTGAACCGCGTTTATTTATAGTGGAAGACCGGATCGAAACGGATTGAAATTGTTCACCAATCCCAACACGCGTTACAAAATTCAGTCACTTCGCGGAGTCTGTCTTCCAATCCGAAGAGAGCTACCTGTGACGTCACATTCCCTATATAGGTGCGCTAGCGTCTGTGCGCAATGAATCGATGCGACACTGTTTTGTGAAACATGACGGAAACTAAGAAGACGATGAATTGGGGTGCACCGGCTGTGGAAACGAAAAGCGATGGCATAGCAGTGGCTACCAAAGTTAACACAGCGCTACTTCCAGAAGAGGTTGATTTCAACTGGGATTTAGTAGATTTGTTCTCTTCTTCGCAAGAATTTGTTCCGGTACCAGTACCTTCGCCACTTTCTCCTTCTTTACCACACGTTGACGATTTTAAACAAAGACAGAAAGAAGAATTGGAGAAATTTTTACAGCAGCAGAAAGAGGCAGAACAAGCATTTCTCCTTGAACAGCAACAGCGAGAAGAAGAAGAGGTTAGAAGGAAACGACAGGAAGAAGAAGCAGTAGAAAAGAAACAAAGGCTAGGAGAGAAGGAGAACAGTGAAAGTCAAACGGTAACGGTACTCTTGGACATTTTGGCCGAGTTAAGAAGTCTGAAACAAATGTATCAGACTTCTTTATTACGACCCAAGAGAAAAAGACCTTCCCAAGCCAAACAGCCTAACCCTGTTACTACACCAGAGATACCACCCCTAGTGATTTCTACTAAATCATTGATAGGAGCAAGTCCACAAGTAGGCCTTGGCCGTGGCAAAGGCTTAAGGCAGTTAAAGCGGATTGCTTCTCGTTCCTGAGTTTGTTCTAAGAAAAAAACAAACACCCAACGGTCCTTTTCAGGGCCACTCACTTCTTTCGAAAAGAGAGACTATTCATTTTGCAAAAATCAATTAAAACTCAAAATCCCTTGTTTAACCCTATGATGTACGTGTTGTGAGTGTATGAGTGTAGGTCCTTATTATTCTAAACAATCAAAACCAAGAGACACTTACGTTTTTTCAGTCTGGTCTATTCTGGTACAAATTTTTACAATTGAATATCACAACATAACACAACACAACACTTTTAAAAAAGTCCATAGACTTCTTCTGTGTCTTTTATCTTTCACGCTCTATGTTTTTTCAATTTCTTCACTTTTACACTTTTTTCCTCTTCTTCTTCTTCTTCTTCCTCACATTTTTCTCGCCTTCTTTTCTTTTCTGTCTTCTCTTTCTGAACATGACGGGGTTCTTCCTTTGCCGAGGACACCTCTTTTCCTTCTTCCTCCTCCTGCTCCTGTTCTTTCTTAGGGCACTCTGAAGACCAATGTCCTTTCTCTTTATAATGACAACAGGTATCTTGACTTTTGTCTCTTCTGACACTGGTCTTGCTTTTATGACGATCTGGACATTCTGTAGCCCAATGCCCTTTCTTCTGACAGATATAGCAAGTATCTTGACTTTTATCTCGAAAGGAGGGAGAGTAGTCCGTCGGCTTGTCTGAAGAAAACTTTCGTATGACACTTTGCAAAGCTCTAATCAGAAGGTCAATTTGTGTGGGTTCTTCCATCGTGCTGATCGGCTTGAGAACAAAATGAATACTGAGAGGGACGTCACCAGCCCTTTATATATGCACTAAGCCTAACATGGATATATAGGGGTCCATGGCGTTTCAAATATAGTCATTTGACTTTTTGCAGTCAAGATGAAACGATCGCATCATTTCGTAAAGAAAGGAGAAGAAAGTAAGAGGCAGAAACGTGATTTATCGCCTCGCACAGTAGCTGAAGTCTTGGCTCACATTCATGCCAGCGATTTTGAAGATGAGATGAGTGAACCAGAATCAAAGCCCAGAGCCTACACTCAGTCAAAGTCCATCACTACCAGTAAACCCTGAAAAGTACTACCACATTCGAGAGACGGACAAACGCTCCTCCAGAAAATTTAGAACCACGGCCTACACGTACGCGGTGAAGTTTAAAGATTTCAAGTCCGACATACCGTTGGAGAAAGAGAAGGGTTCATCACTGATGTGTGGGATTCTTTGTTAACCACACTGAAACGGCAATGTCAAGCCAAAGAAGACGATCGCTTGAGACTTTCTACCACCACAATTTGAAGTCCCCCGTTTGGATCGAGTTTAGCAGCCCAGCAGAATTGACACCTTCTAAAGTCATGGACAAGATTCAACACATGCAGCAATCCAACGACAAGTTTCACATCACCGACGGAAAAGCGACACTGTTCATGACCCACGTTCCTCCTCCCCAAGGGACCGTACGCAAAAAAGGTGTTATTGGTGGACGACTTTCTCAGCATCAAGCGCAGCCACGTTGAAATTAATAACCCTCAAGACAAGATGTGTTTAGCCAAGGCTATCGTGGTGGGACGAACGTATGCCGACAAGAACGACACGACAGAATGGAAAAGAGACTGGGAGAACATTGGAAAATCGAACCGAGCCAAACAACAAAGAGAAGCAGAACACCTGTTACAACAAGCGGGGCTATCCAAAGACACCCCCTGTGGCATTCATGAAATTCAAAACTTGCAAGACATCTTAGCTCCGCGCTACACGTTGAAAGTACACTCTCAAGAAGTGAGCGGACCTCTTTTGTTTCGAGGCAAAAATTTCAAAGACGGAAAATACATTCACGTCTATCATCACGATGAACATTTCGATGACATTACCAGTATCACTGGATTCCTAGGATACGGTTATTACTGTGAGAAATGTGACTATGGCCATAACAATCGAGAGCAACACAAGCATTGCGGATCGAAATGTGAGGGGTGTTTAGCCTCTAAGCACTGTCTGGACGAAGGACAAGAACGAGTGCATTGCCCAGCTTGTCAGCGAACGTTTGTCAGTCCAACTTGTTACCGACAACATCTAAAGACGCAAGGTTCACAGCAGAAAAGTGCTTGTCAACTCCTGAGATTGTGCCCTACTTGTGGACAAGGCATACGTACCAATAATACCAAGTCGCACGTCTGTTCAGGAAAGAAACGATGTCACATTCGTCGCCAAATCGTGGACTTGGAACACCAATGCTACATTCAAAAATACCAGTCCCAACAGGAAGAAGATAATGACCAGAAGAAAGTCAATTTCATCTTTTCCGATTTCGAATGCATGCGAGAGACTGGCATTCACATTCTTAATTTCTGAGTGGCTCATCGAGCGTGTGAGAAGTGTATCCAAGAGCCTATCTTGACTCATTGCCCTCACTGTAGCAAGACTCCTGGAGGACGTGAAAAAATCTTTCGGGGACCGAACACGCTAGCCGATTTCGCCCAATGGATCTTCAACCCTATTGACGAAACGTGGAGTCAAGAAGACATCGAACGTTTCGGAGATTGTCATCGCTATGCCATGGTGATGGCTCACAATTTCTCGGGATACGATGGACAGTTTCTGTTGAGATACTATATGGAACAAAGTACCGAACGTCCGAAAGTGACTTTGAACGGAGCCAAAATCATTTCCATGCAAGTGGGACAAGTGCAGTTTAAAGATTCGATGAGTTACTTGGCCATGCCTTTGAGTCGCATGCCTAAAACGTTTGGAATGACAGAAATGGCCAAAGGCTATTTGCCGCACTTTTTCAATACCGAAGCCAATCAACACACCGTTCTACCCCATTTGCCTGAGGCTCACTACTACGACCCCGACAACATGCGTACCGAACAACGAGAAGCTTTCTACGCTTGGTACCAGACTCACGCCTCGGACCCTTTCGACTTTCAGGAAGAAATGTTAAAATATTGTCATTCCGACGTAGACATTTTACGGCGTTGCTGTGGAAAATTTCGAGAACTGTTCATGGAACACGGAGGGATCGATCCTTTGAAAGAAGCCTGCACCATTGCCAAAGCGTGTTCCTTAGTGTACCGCCAACGATTTATGCCCGAAAACACCCTAGCTGTCATCAATCCTCAAACAACCAATTTTGTCAAACGTCAATACTCGGTCAAAGCCCTACGCTGGTTACATTACTTGTGTGAAAAGGAAGACAAATGGATCCAACACGCTCGCAACGGAGGAGGCGAAAAAGCCATCGGAAGGTATTCGGCAGATGGCTGGGACTTAGAAAACCCCAAGATTGTGTACGAGTTTAACGGGTGCTTATTTCACGGATGTCCTATCTGCTACCCTCAACGTAGTACTGAAAATCAATTTTTACAACGGACCATGGAAGACTTGTACCAGGCCACTTGTCAGCGACGCTTGAAGTTAGAAGAGCAAGCATACCAAGTGGTAGAAATGTGGGAACACGAGTACGATCAGCGATTGAAAACCGATCCCGAGTTTAAGCGCATCGTGGAAAGTTACAAGATGGTAGACCCACTGACCCCAAGGGATAGTCTGTACGGAGGACGGACGAATGCCACCTGTTTGCTGTACCAAGCCAAAGAGGAGAAAGGAGAAGAAATCAAATACTTGGACGTGTGTTCACTGTATCCTTACGTGTCCAAATATTGTCGCTTTCCCACAGAGCACCCTCAATTGCTGACGGAACACATTGACCTGGACAAGATTCGACAATACGAAGGATTGATCAAATGTAAAGTCTTGCCTCCAACGTACTTGAACCATTCCGTTTTACCTCACCATTGCCAAGGAAAACTGATGTTTCCCTTGTGCCGTACTTGTGCCTAAACGTGCAACCAAGAACGACCTTGTCAGCACACTCAGGAAGAACGCACCTTGACGGGAACGTGGGTCAGCGTGGAATTGTTTAAAGCGCTGGACTTGGGATACCAACTGTTAGAAGTGTACGAAATTTACCACTTTCCCAAGACAGAAAAATACCACAAGGGCGACGAGACTCAGAAAAGCATTTTTGCAGACTACGTGAATGCCTTTTTGAAACTGAAACAAGAAGCTAGCGGTTATCCTTCCTGCTGTCACACTCCCGAAGACCAAAAGAAATTCAAAGAGAAATACTGGGAGCAGGAAGGCATCACTTTAGACCACGTGGAGAAAAACGAAGGAAGGCGATCGTTTGCCAAAGTGATGTTAAATTGTTGGTGGGGCAAAATGGCACAACGACCGTGTTTACCCAAGACGGAGTATTTGACAGAACCTTCCTGCTACTTTCAGATGATTCACGACAAAACCAAATACATGAAACACGTAGATGTCCTTCGTGAGGACTTGATCTTAGTCAATTACGAAGAAGAACTGGAATTTGTAGAAGCCGACGAATTTGGAAATGTCATCATTGCGGCTTACGTGACAGCCCATGCTCGCTTAAAACTGTACGAAGCTTTAGAACTATTAGGAGATCGTGTGCTGTATTTTGACACGGACAGTTGCATCTATATCGATCGCCTGGTCAACCTCACCCTGTCATCGAAGGAGACCGTTTAGGAGCCTGGACGGACGAGCATCCCGACGACAAGATTCTAAGTTTTGCAAGTGGCGGTCCAAAAAATTACGGCTACGAATACCTTGACCCACAAGGAGAAGTGTACACGGAGTACAAAGTGAAAGGATTGACTCTCAATTATCGCACCAGTCAACTGGTAAACTTTGGCGTCTTGAAAGAAGCCTTGCAGTCTGGAGAGGATGGAAATTTTAAAGTGACCACCCATGAACCGCACAAGATTGTACGTTTACCCAGACACCAAATCGTTAGCCACCCCTTGGAAAAAGTCTATCAAATTGTGTACCAGAAGCGAGTACGGCTTCCCAGTCACTTTACTTTACCGTACGGACACACTGGTATAAAAAAATGGTTAGAAGACGATAGTCACCAACAGGAAGGATGACTTCGACACAGCAAGAATCGAGTGAGAAACCCACAGAGAACTCCAAGTTCAAACCATACCATTTTCCTGTTTTCTTGCCTGACTATTGCAGTTGTGCCAGTCGACTGGAAACGTTTCAAAAATGGCCCACGGATAGGGAAGGATTACCTACTGCGAATGTTTTAGCTAGAACAGGGTTTGTCTACTTGGGACCTGAGACTGGATTGGGATACGAAGTACAGTGTTTCAGTTGTTGTCTGAAGCTGCGTATGGATCGATGTATCTATAAAGATTCAGCTATTCTGGAACATACTCAATGGTCTCCGCATTAGCCTTACCTTTCTATGACATTTCCACCCATTACACTACGGTTCAGGTATGACGGTACCTTAGAGAAGGTAGTACCGATGTCCAAGAAGAAATAAAGGAAGACTTCCAAAACTGGTCATAAAAAAGAACTATGTACAAACTCGAGACTTCATTACGACTAGTATAAAAAGGGACAAAGCCCAAGACTGATAGTTCATTGGAACTACGAATACCAAGCAAGAAAGATGAATGATTTCAGAGAAGCACAAATGAAGTTCAGACAGGCACAATTCAAGATCGGTGATGCACAAGTGAAGTGCGATGCTGTGCCTTGCGATGACAGGGATGCCGTACGCTATGACCTTAGCGATTCAGTACCACATCATCATGGGAACTTTGCTATAACTACTACTACTACCATACCTACCATGGAAAGTGATGCTGTGCGTGTCAAACCTGATGGATGCGAAAGCGATGCCACTCGTTATCGTACACCTTTTCACTTTACTGGTTTTCATGGTGGATGTCATCCTAATGAAACCATGCGACTACCACCCTACGGATGTCATGTAAACCTGAGCAGGCTCCTGCATATTTCACCGTACCCTCATCGAAATGAACCTATGAAAGACGAATATTCGTTTCCTGTGCGTTTGCCAGAATACTGTGACTATGAAAGTCGGATCCAAACCTTCCGAGGAAATGGCCAAAATATCTGGGAGGACCTACCCCCGACGAATTAGCTAGAGCTGGATTTATCTACTTGGGCGAAGGGGATAAAGTCAAGTGCTTCAGTTGCGGTGTGTCACGTCACGCGTGGGAGAAGAAAGATTGCGCTTACCTGGAACATGCTCGATGGTCTCCAGATTGTCACTACCTATCTTTAGTGGGACCTCGTCATTGAAGTGGGCATACCATGCCGTGTAATAAACCAGCTACAGGGCTAGGAGTCAAACATTGGACAACCCCTAGACAAGTGTTTAAACCCCACGTAGAAAATAATCTTCAAACATTACCAATCTTATTGGGAGAGAAGATCTACAAGGACATTTGGCAGGGACTTGCCAGAGACAAATCTCAATTAGTGACTGTAGAACTTTTATGTCAAGAAATTCACAAGAGGAAATTGACCAAAGTCAACAAACAAGTCCTATTTCTCTGGATCAAGGGTGCGCTCATCCTACTATTTCGCTCTAGACCATTTACATTTGAAGATTTTATTTACATTCTTGGCCGATTCCTGGAATGGCAGTGGTCAGAAATTACTCACTACGTTCATTACTTTCGCTCTAGGAGAAGTGATTGAAGTAAGAGAAAAGAGATATAAAAACAGACTACTATGCCACGACCTTTATCATTCGTGATACAACAGATTCCGTGGAAGGAAATCAATGACACTATTCAAACAGTGGAGGATTACCAACACCTATTACGAGAACTGTGTCCATTGAATTGGGGTCGACGTGTAGTCTTAGTGACTTGCTTTCTGGGATTTCGTTTACCAGCCGATTCCTTGTGGACTCTTTACGAACAGTACCTACCACTCCAAAAACATGAAAGTGGTCCCTTTAAATGTACACGAGAGACGCATTCTGCTCAAAGCTTTGCGCTTTCATCTTGATACTTCTCAACCTCTATGGGAAAGCGAGGATTCGTCAACTTTTAGGCACTGAAGATGTGTACGACGACGTGTGTGTAGCTTGTGACTTACATCCTCACTGCAAAGATGTACGTGACTGGAAAAGTTGGGAGTTTGAGGCATGGACAAAAGAAGTAGCACACTATGCCAAAGATTTGTAATCCTAGAAAATTCAAACGTTCAGTGAAAAAAGTAACTTTTAAACCAGTGTTAGTGACAGTGCCAGAAGAAGAAGAAGAAGTCGTGACCGAGGAAAACCACTATCTTCAGGACAGGACCGTGATCGACATCCCTGAAAGGCCATTCCTGGAGGACTCTTTTGTGATTGTGCCAAGGAGTGTAGAGACTCTCAGAACATTACACAGTACCCCTACGATTTCACCTCTTGATCATCACAAATGTTGTACAGAGACTTGTTTATATTCCACTATGATCGTTTTGATGTTTCTTTTATTCATGTACTTAGCCATTTGGCTTTTATGTATTTTTGTCTTTCGTGTTGTTCACTTTTAAAGATGACAATAAACGTGTCCTGAAAAAAGCATAAAAACTCTTGTCTTGTATGTCTTCGTGTCAAAACTGACATTTCTTACACTACTATGGCTACCTCTACTGTCTCTGCTCCCTCTTCCTTCACTGTCAAAGTCATTGACGAACACGTAGATCGGACTAGTTGGGAGGTCTTGTATCTTCGCCATCCCTTTCACGAGCGGTTCAGGCAAAACCGAATTTGTCAAACGTTTGATTGAACATAAACATCATTTGATCGATCGTCCCCCTCAACGCATCGTGTGGTGTTACAAAGAGTGGCAATCGGCCTACAGCCTTCTGCGAGAAAGTCAAGGCGATTCCACCGTCTTTGTGGAAGGCATTCCTGGCGAGGACGACGGGATCGTGTCTGACCCTAGTCAAACTCATTTGGTTATTTTTGACGACATGTTAGGAGAAGACGAAGAAGAAATTAAACTCTGGTTTACGCGCAAAGGGCATCATCGTAATGCCAGTGTCATTTACATCAACCAAACTTTGTTTCAACAAAGTAAAGCCCATCGTACCATCAGTCTCAATGCTCATTACGTGGTGTTGTTTAAATGCCCTAGAGATAAATTGCAAGTACAAGTCTTAGCCAAACAGTTAGGGACGCCTTGGCTGACAAATGCGTACGACGATGCCACTCAAACCCCACACGCCTATTTACTCGTGGATTTAAAACCCACCACTCCCGATTATTTGCGATTTCGTACTCATCTGTTTCACCACTGGTGCCAAGACGGAGGGCCTGTCGTGTACACGTCCTCTTCGTCGACTTAATCACAATCACCAAATAAAAATCTATAAAAACCTCGGTCACTTTGACTCTGTCTCACACAGCGTCAACATGACGTTGCTTCAGTCTCATCTTCCCATTAAATTGATTCGTGCCTTGTACGGTATCAGTCGCGAAAAAAATCCACAAATACGTGCTCGTGTCTTGCAAGCTAGTCTCAAAGAAGTCTTACGATGGTTTACGGTGACAGAACGTCAATTACTGCAAGGCATCATTCAGATTCCACATCAAACCAAACGATTTTTTGAGAGAAACAAAGGCTCCTTGACGCAACTAGCCGATCCTCGAATCGACACTCAAACCAAAAAGCAAATCATTTTGAAACCTGGAGGTAGCGGTTCTCTAGGAGGTGTCATCATTCGTTCCCTCTTAAAATGGGATCCTAATGCTCCCAAAGTCGTCCCCAAGAAAAAGGCCACACCCAAACGTGCCCAAAAGAAAAAGAAAAAGAGCAACTGCGTCAAGACCAGGTCACAGCCTCAGAAAAAGAAAAAGAAAAGTCCACAGAAAACAGCTTCTCCTCGCAAGAGAGTGTCTCCAGAAACTTCTCCTCCAGCGGTGACACCCTCTTCCTCTTTAGCGGCTGTGGCCGCTGCTCACAAAGTACCTGCCCCCAAAATCAAAGTCCAAGATAGAACAGGTGTGTTACAGAGTTTACTGGATTTGTCCAAGCAAGAACTGTCCCGATTTAGTCCGTTGCGAACTCCTCCACGACATGTGTTGCCTGTCATCAAGTTGATACGACGTAAAGACAATCAGTGGCGACGCATTCCAGTATAAAAAAGACCTGAGGCAAACAATACGGATCAGTGTTTTTGTGCTGCTGCACGCCCAAAGATGTTCCCTCCAAGAAGTGTACACCGTTACCATCGTCGTTCTTCTTCGGTCCAAAAAGGAAAAGGAAAACGAAAAGGACCGTCACGTCATCCTAAAAAGCGCTTAGTCAAACATCGGCGACACTCTCTGAAAAGACACACTCGTCCAAAGAAAAGGAGAAGCCACCAAAAGGGAGGTTTCTTTGGTCCTTTCCTTGAATTCGATAAGATAGCCGATAATTTTGTCACAAAGGTAAAGGACAGACTCCAAAAAAAAAGACGCATGTCGAGCCATGGATGTCAGTGTATGTTGTACACCAAAAGATGTCACCTCATTGTCGTCCTCCTGTCCAGAAAAGAAAAAGAAAAAGACAGTCCCGTCATGCGAGAAAACGCTTAGCCAAACATCGACGTCACCCCCAGAAAAGACACACTCGTCCAAAGAAAAAGAGGAGTCACCAAAGAGGAGGATTCTTTGGCGATTTTGGAAAACACATCGTCACCTTTATGACGAGGCGATAGTTCCCCAAAAAAAGGATAAAAGACCGTGTGACAAGTCATCGACGTTAGTGTATTTTTGGTGGGTGTCCCGGAATCAACAAACAAAGATGTCACCCCGCAAAAGACATCCTTCTTCTATTCCCAAAGGAAAGAAAAGGAAAGGACCACCTCCTCGTTTGGTCAACCATTGGGACATGTTGTCTATCCTGTCCAAAGCTCCTCCACCCATGCGAAAACAACTCATTCAAACTGCCTCCAAAGATGTCATCGATACGGTAAGCGAATGTTGTCTGAACGTCTTGAAAGGCACAATACCTTTGACTAAACATCAGAAAAATTGCTTAGCCAAACATCGACACATCCTTCGCCAAGTGGTCCAAAAGAACATACCCATTCGTCAAAAGAAAAAGATGTTGGTACAACGCGGAGGATTTTTACCCCTGTTAGGACTTATTACCAATGTAGCGAAACCTATACTGAGTGCAATGGGACATATTATACCCGCCCTAATTCTAAGATAAAAGACCAAGAAGATAAAAGGAAGACACTGGAGTCAAAAGATCTCAGACGTGATCCTTAAAATCTGATGGAAGGACGAAAACTAGCTTTAGTCCCTTACAAACAATGGATGGAATACCATCGTTGGAAGAACAACGAACCCCACATTTACCTCCCAATCCTCATTTGACCAAGATGTCCCAGTTACAACACGAACTGCAATCGTTGATAGATCGCAGCGATTTGTCAGAAACGGAAAAATCGCAACGGTACGGTCAGTTGTTGGAACGACTGCAACTCTTTTACCAGAAAGCTTTAGACGAAACAGCTCAACCCACTCTGAAAGATTTTAAGGCCTTAATGAAAAGTCCATCACCACCACTACCACTTCCAATGGTCAAGACAGAAAGTCCACTACCATTAGTCCCAGTGATCAAGACAGAAAAAGAAGAAGAGTCTCAAACTGCATCAGAAAAAGTACGCAAGTTAACAACACCACCTACATCCAGAATGGGTTGGATTAAAAAGATGATGGCTACTCCTTCTTCCTCAGAAGAGAAAACGAAAGCCAAGACAGAAGTGAAACAAGAACTGATTACCCCTGTTCAAACACTGTCCTCACCCTCAACACCTATTGCTCGTCGGACACGCAAAGCATTACAAACCAATAAAATACCATAGAAAGACAAGAGTAGCATCAGTGAAGATTGGATCACTTATTAAAACATGGAGAAGGTGTTAGCCAGCATTTACTACGATCCATCCCATCCCGCAGGTTACGGAGGAG